>JASDQU010683390.1:33351-45708 GCA_032191745.1 Picea mariana
AAAGTTTTATTTCCACTTTGAGAGGGGAAATAAAACTTTTAAGACAGTCCCAGGAAAGACTGATAACCTAAAGAAGGAACCCTTAAAATGTTGGGGTTGTGGAGAGGATCATAAATTGAGGGACTGCCCACATAGACAACATAATAGTAAGAAAGTCTACAACATCCAAGAAGTGACCACCGTCAATGACATGGCTAGGAGCATGCCATGAATCTATGCGGCCTTGGACAATGATCAAGCCGACCACCAAGCTTCAGTGGTGGAGCTGGAAGGTACGATCGTCGACCATCTAGTTTCTATTTTAATTGACCCAGGTTCTAATTTGAGTTATGTGGCCCCTCGGACTGTTGATAAGTGTAAACTGCAACCAATTAGACATGTTAAACTATGGTTAGTGCAATTATCCACTGGGACCAAAAGAAAAGTGGCATAGGTCATACCAGCCTGTCAATTCATCATGGGTGGATTGCCCACCCAAGCAACCCTTAACGTACTTCCCCTGGGATCTTATGACTTGTTGATTGGTATGGATTGGTTGGTTGCTTACAAAACTAAATTGGACTGTTATCATAAAACTTTAGAATGTGTAAATGAAGAAGGCAGAAAGACAACCCTCCAAGGGATTCAGAAGCATGTCTTAGTGAGGCAAATATCAGCCCTTCAAATGAAAAAAGTATTGCAGAAAGGGGTGTTCCTTATATGCCATACAGGTATTGAAATCTGTTGAGTATGACAAACCAAACCTAAAGGACCACCCCATATTAAGAGAATAAAAGGACGTATTCCCAGAAGAAGTACCAGGTCTACCTCCGAGAAGGGATATTGACTTCTCAATAGAAATTACACCGGGAACGGTACCAGCATCTAGAACGCCATACAGAATGAGCACGCCAGACCTGGTTGAGCTCAAGCTACAGCTAAAGGAGATGATGGACAAAGGCTACATCCGGCCCAATGTATCTCCGTGGGGAGCGCCCGTCCTTTTTGTGAAAAATAAAGATGGCACACTCTGACTATGCATAGATTACGAACAACTCAATAAGGCAACCATAAAGAACAAGTACCCCTTACCAAGAATCGATGACATGTTCGGCCAATTGGGAGGTGCATCCATCTTCTCGAAGATCGACCTAAGGTCTAGCTACCATCAAGTCCGGCTTAAGGATGAAGACATCCACAAAACAACCTTCAGGATGAGGTATGGTCACTATGAATTCGTGGTGGTGTCGTTTGGGTTAACCAATGCCCCTGCCACTTTTATGTGCTTGATGAATAATGTACTCAACAAATTTCTGGACAACTTTGTATTGGTTTTCATTGATGATATCCTAATCTACTCCAAGAACAGGGAGGAGCACGAAGAACATCTTAGACTCGTACTTCAAGTACTAAGAGAGAATCAGCTCTATGCTAATTTTAGCAAGTGTGACTTCTTTCAGAAGCAATTCCATTACCTAGGCCATGTCATTTCTAAGGAAGGAGTGGCAGTAGACCCCGACAAGATCATATATATTATGGAATGGCCTACCCCGAAGGATGTATCCGATATTAGATCCTTCATGGGCTTAGCGGGATACTATAGAAGGTTCATAAAAGGGTTTTCCAAGATTGGTTGTCCAATCACTGTCCTTCAGAAAAAGGGGATTAAATTCATTTGGACATTGAAATGTGAAGAAATATTTCAGGAACTGAAATACCTCTTAACCCATGAACCCATGCTAAATATTGCAAACCCGGATAATGATTTCCTTGTGTGTACAGATGCCTGCAAGGAAGGACTCAGAGGAGTCCTTATGCAAGAGGGACATGTAATTTTCTACACGTCTAGGAAATTAAATGAGCATGAGATCAATTATGTGACCCATGACCTGGAATTGGCTGCCATAGTACATGCTTTAAAAATGTGGAGGCACTACCACCTGGGTAGAAGATTTGTGCTTATGACAGATCATTGTGGATTGAGGCACCTGTTTGATCAACCAAAACTCAATGCAAGGAAAGCTAGGTGGATGGCTCTCCTAAGTGAATTCGATTTCGAAATCAAACACATAAAAGGAAAGGAAAATAGGGTGGTCGATGCCCTTAACAGGAGTATAAAAGCGATTCATCTAGCAGCAGTAAGCGCCTTTGAAGCGAACGTCGGGGAAAGAGTTAGAAATGCACAAGAGACAGATGCATTCTTCAAGACCGTGACCTCATACCTAAGACAAGATCCTACAGGGCTGAAGTATGAAGGCTACCAGATGCTTGAGGAAGGGTTGTTGACTTACAGAAACAGATTGTATATTCCAAACTGTGATGACTTGAAGAGGTTCATAATGGATGAACTGCATAAGAGACCATATACTAGTCACCGAGGATATCAGAAGATGATCACGGGCACTAGGAAACAATTTTATTGGCCTGGGTTGAAGAAAGACATAGCTAACTATCTATCTAAGTGCCTAGAGTGCCAACAAGTTAAGGCGGAACACTGGCATCTAGCAGGATTGTTACAGCCCCTACCAATCCTAGAATGGAAATGGGAAACCATCTCCATGGATTTCATCACCGAACTACCAAAGTCGACCAAACAAAATGATGCCATCATGCTCGTGGTGGACAAACTAAGTAATTCTACCCATTTCGTCCCTATCAAGTCAACCTGTAAGGCAATAGATATTGCCAACATGTTCATGAAGGAGATATTCAAACTGCATGGCATGCCCAAGAAAATTATATCTGATAGAGACACCAAATTTACTTCAAGATTTTGAAAATCCCTAATGGCTGGTTTTGAGACTAAATTGTTGTTCAGCATAGCCTACCACTATCAAATTGATGGACAAACAGAAAGAGTGAACCAAATAGTGGAAGACATGATAAGGATGCATGTAATGCACCGGCCTAAGAAGTGGGAAGACTACCTACCATTGGTAGAATTTGCCTACAACAATGGTTATCAAGAATCCTTGAAGATGAGCCCTTTTGAAGCCCTCTATGGTAGACAGTGTAAGATTCCAATCAGCTGGAATAATCCAGTGGACAGAATTACAATCGGACCCGACATGCTGAAAGAAATGGAACAACAAGTAATTCAGATAAAGAAAAATCTGAAAATTGCTCAGGATAGACAGAAAATTTATGACGACAGGAAAAGAACTCCCCGAGAGTTCAAGACCGGAGACCATGTCTATCTCAGAGTTAGACCCGGGAAGAGTTCCCTGAGAATGGGAGCCTATGCCAAATTGGCACCTCGGTATTATGGACCCTTTGAAGTCCTAGATAGAGTGGGACTTGTAGCCTATAGGCTATCACTTCCTTCCACTGTAAAGGCACATAATGTTTTTCATGTTTCATTATTGAAGAAATATGTACATGATGCTAATCATATAATTGACTAGTCTGTGATCCCGGTGGAGCCGGAGGGAGAATTCCTTCCAGAACCCCAATGCATATTAGACAGGAAGGAAACCTCACTCAGGAACCGAACCATTGCACATGTAAAGGTGCAGTGGAAACACTTTGTCCCATATGAGGCTACGTGGGAAATGAAGGATGCCATGAGACAAGCATATCTGATTTTGTTTACTCCTGTACATACATGTCATGATAACAGATAGAACATCGAGGATGATGTTCCTTTAAGGGGGAGGGAATTGTAACACCCTGTTTTCCCCAGTTTGTAAATATAACTATATGGGCCAAGGAACTATGGCAAACTTAAAAGTGTCTTGAGTAGAAGGTCGATGAATGTAAATTCCGTTATTTTAATAGAAAATGGTTACGTGTTGCATGACCACTGAGGGGATGTGCTAAGAAAGACCACGAAATGTTGTGAAAGGTGGTGGAGGGGACCAGGAATGGTTTTGTTAACCTCCACCAAACCAGTACCATGCTGGAATTAATTTGCTCGGATCAAAACAACCCCCTGACCCAGGAATGAATTACAGTCGGGCTGGTAGGTGGGAAGGCCTCCTCAAGAGTTAATGAGGGGATGGGGCAGACCACCCATCCATAAGGCTTCCAGACCTGACCACGGACTGGAAATACGAGCCACACGCAATCTTGTGAAAAAATGCAAGAAAGGGAGTGTGGTGGGCAGGGGGAGAGTTGCGAAGAAAAATGCAGAGACGAGAGAGGAAAATCTCGGGTCCGAGGAAGGACTGAAAGAGGAACAGTAAGTTTTGATCACAGAAAATAGAGATTGAACCAGGAGAAGGAGAGTAACCTTCGTCCTTATCTATTTTTTGTATTGGGAGAAGGAGAGTAACCTTCATCCCTAACTTATGTTGAGCTGGAAGTAAGAGATTGAATCTCAAAGCATTGTGGATTAAGCTCGGGGGTGGCCAGTGATAAATCCATTGGGAGTGACTGAGCCTATGGTTGGGTGGAAATGAGTACCCCTTTCAACAGTTGCATCACACTCTATGGTTCTGACAAGTGTTTTCTTGCCTTATGTTTTGAATTGTAAATAATGGATGCATGCGAGTATTTACATGTCTATAAAGGTTTCTTTCTCTATATTAAATGATTAAGTAATGAGTATGTGTTTGTTTCCTTGAGAACCTATAATTATGCTTGAATTTCCATACGCCCCAGTTTAATCACTCGAAGACACTTTCCCCAGGAATTTACATCGTCATTCTGGAGTCGGAGCAAGCCTCTGGGCATATCTACCGATTTGGTAACCTCACAAGTTACCTTGCCTTGATTCAGAGCTTAAAGCTATGCAAGTCAGGAAGGTGTTCCCTTCAGACCAGTAGTCTAGGAGACTCTAAACAAGGTGCACTAACCTTAGTACCTTGCACATGCAGGAGAATAGGACTTACCAAAGTTTCGAAGTCCCGAAGTAGTTTGGGACTGTCCATCATCAAGAGGGACACATGGCGACGGATCATGGACTCCGAAGAAATATGTTCGAGGGTTTTTGGTTAAAAGTTGAAATTCCTGAACCCCGAAGACCCGAAGTGAATCTGAACCACCTGATCCAGAGGGACACGTGGCGACAGATCGTGGACTCCGGAGGAATCTGTTCGAGAGGAGGAAAGTTTGAGACTTGATATTTCCGAAGCCCAGAGAGCCGAAAGTCCGAAGTAAATCTCACCCATCCGATCAGTTGGAGTGAATCTGAATCATCAGATTGGCCGAAGTAAATCTCAGGCGTCGAATCACCCGAAGTGGATCTGGGCCGTCGAAGTTCAATAGAGACGTGGCATAGATCTGTGAGCTCCGGGTAAAGTCCCGAAGTAATTCATAGCCGTGAGGTCCAGAGGGACACGTCGCGAAAGATCGTATACTTCATAGAAATCACCTCGAGAGTTTCAGATTGAGAGTTGAAACTCCCGAAGCCCAAAACGCCGAAGAGTCGAAGCGCCGAAGTAGATCCAAACCGTCAGATCTGGAGAAAACATGGCATGAGTCTATGGACTCTGGGTAAAGACCCAAAGTAATCCTTGATCATCAGATCCAGTGGACACGTGTCAGTGGATCATAACCTTCGGATAAAAGCCATTGGGAAAAAGGGTGAAGTTTGAGATTTGAGATCTGAGAAGTCCGAAGACCCGAAGGAGATCTTGATTGTTGATCGAGAAGAGGGCCATCAGACCATTGATCTAGTTGAAAGGTCAAATACTTGAATTAGAAGTAGGGTCGTTGATTTAGGAGAATGGGTGTCTGTAGATCTCCATCTCCAAAAGATTGATGTACGGAGGAAAGCAGGGTTTGAGAATTGAAAAGCCCGAAGTCTAAAATCACGAAGGAGATCGCATCCGTTGATTTAGGAGGGGCAGATTTGGTCCGTGGATTTGAAAACGGTAGATCTGAACCGTCAGTTCCAACAGTACTGTCAAGATCGGTAGATCGATCGTGCCATAGCATTGCAGGGATTGGAGGTGCGCGAACTTTAAAAAGTTGAGGGCAAGCCGCAATCCAAACCCCGATTTTGGAGAAAGGACACGTGGAGGCTTGAGGAGGATTTCGGGCCGAAAAGTAGTTTGGTTTCAAACCTCCTTTGGTCGCACCCACAATTGTGGCTTTGCACGAGGTCATCTCCCAAGGTCACATCTGAGGAGGGGTCAAGAAAAAAGGGTTAACGCCAACTCCGAGCCTTCGCTGAAGCGCGGAGGGGAAGGTCGCGGGTATCGTAAGACCTGTACCAGAAGCCAGAAGGGCCTGTGTTTGATTAGGAGGTGATACTATCAGGTCTCGAAGTCTTGCTTGACTTAGAGAATCGGAGAACCTTGACCGGAGAGTTGGGTTGAGTCCCAGACTTCCCAAATTAGGAATCGTAGAGGGAAAGGATCTATTCTTGTAAGGAGGACAAATTTTTTATTTTATTTTTTCCCCATCGTGGGTGTGTTACACCCTCCTAGACAACCCAGTGATAAAATATACATCCTCCTTTGTGTGATGATACCACATATCCGAACCGAACTGAAACCCTTGTCTCCCATGATCCCATCAACGGATCAACTATTGTAAAAATGCATATTTCCCCCTAAGGGATCTTCCCTTCTGATAAAACTTCAGGAGGGAAATTTCCATCGAAAGGTCATGAGTATGATATCAAATAGGGTGACGGTAAGCCTCTCTATCCCTCTCCCTAGCCTCCCACTCGTGCACAAAATTATATGTCTCAACCCGTTACCACCTCGCCTCCTCTTGTTCTCATCATCATCGTCTCTTATTCACATACAAATATTGTTAGGCACATATATATAAGGATAAAATAAATTGAAATTATAAAACAAATACATATATAAATGACGAGTATTTAAAAAAAAATTGATTTTTTTTTGCAATTTTTTTTTAAAAATAAACCAGTGCGCCCTCAACAGTTCATATGCCTCGCGGTCAATGCTCTATATCAGAACAACAACACCACTAAGTGGTGTGTCTGATAGGACTATCTGCACTAACAAAGTGATTTTATCAGTACCGGTTCATCTCGTTAACAAAGACGCACCGCAACGCTAAAACTTGTAGCGCACAAATCCATGGTGCCCTTTGTTAAACCAGACGCACTGATGGGCCATGTCTACTAGAGCACTGACATGTTGTCTATCAGTGACGTTGTAGTTACGACACTGGTGCATTTGGTGGACTGATGGACACCTCTAAGCTAAACTTCGATATCGCAGTTGAAGCGATGCGACAAGTTACTATTAATGCACTGACACTATCGTGATAGTGGAGCACCAACGTTTTGTACATCGATGCATTATAAAGGATAGAGCACCGGAAATGAGGCATCCAATGAGACGCCACGCTATGAAAATTCAAGCAATACATGTCCTGGTGCATTTCTATTTACAATACTTGTGCGTCAAATTACAATGATTGCATCGCTATGTAAAATATTATAAATTGTTATGTAAGTGGTGCCCTTAGTTAAGTGAAGTGTACCAGTGGGTAATGTAAAACAACGTCGGTGAGATTTATAAAGTATTGCAGTGCATTTGAAAATTGATGTGTTGGGGTGTTATGTCCGGTTCACACTAATGCGGTTCAGTACTATTTGTGCACCACTTGGTAAAATTTTCATACAACATTGAGCTAGCGATGCGGTTAATGAAGTGAAATGTGCTGGTGTGGGTAAGAGCCCATTGTGCGCCAGTTTCAGGGAGTTCCAAAGGACACACCACGTTGTAAAGGATAGAGCATCGAGAACGAGACACCCCGCTATGAAAAATCGAGCAATATATGTCCCAGTGCGTTTTTGTATACATTTATGGTTCGTTGGATTACAATTATTGTACCGCTATGGTAAATTTTATAAATCGTTATGTTAGCAGTGTCGTTAGTTGAGTGAAGTATAGCGATGCATAATGTTAAACAACACCGAAACAATTTATTCGGTGCGTATATGCTTTTATAAGATATGGTGGTGCATTTAAACATTGACGCGTTGGGGCTTTATTTTTCTGGTATGCCTCGATGTTGTTGGATAGAATTGGTGCATTGTTAGGTTAACTTATATATATATATATATATATATATATTGTTGAGCTAGCAGTGCGGTTAATGAAGTGAAATGTGTTGGTGCGGGTCAAAGCCCATTGTGCCCTGGTTTCGGGGTGTTTTAGGGAACCGCACCGATGCATACATGTATTCGACACCTCGACATCGGGGCTCACTGTGTATTTAACATAGGATGCACTGCATCAAGGCAAGTTGAACCGTTCAAGATTACCATGCAATATTGAAAAAATTCACAAATTTCAAACTAAATTGTAATTTTGAATGGATGAAAATGCAAATAGGAAGGTAATAAATAATTTACATAGTCTCTTTTATCCCGAGGAGGCATGGTTGCATCGTTGAGATGACATAAAAAATTGTGGTAATTTCCAAAATTTCAAAATGTGTGGAGTCCACCACTAGAGATATTCAAGTCGATGTAGAGCACCGAAAACAAACAAGGTGTCTTGGGAAGAAAGGTGCGCACAAGTGCTTGCTTGAGAGTTTGGAAGCAAGGGATGCACTATAACAATGAAAACAGGTGGTTTTTTTTTGTTTTTTTTTTTAATTTACCCTACTTTGGTGCGCTTTGAGACACTGAGGCACACCGAGTGTAATATGTAACGACACTAGTGCGACTTATTTGGTGCATATAATTTTATTATAAAGTATGGAGGTGCGTTTAAACATTGACTCACTGGGGCATTATGTTTAGGGTATGCCCCAGGGTGATTTATTAAACGTGGTGCACTGCCAAGTTAAATTTTATAAATCATTGAGATAGCGGTGCAGTTAATGAAGTGTAATGCACTGGTTCGGTTATAGGCCCGTTTTGCGTCGATGTTGAGGTGTTCCAAAGGACGCACAACTTTGTTTTTTGGTAATTTATCATGGTGCACTAGGTTAAACGGTGTCGGTGGGAACATATATAGACACACCGACGAAGGTGCTCACTGTGGCATTATCTTTCAGGTATGCCCCAGAGAAATCAATTAAACTAGGTGCACCGCTAGGTTAAATATTATATCGTTGAAATAATGGTGTAGTAAATGAAGTGTAATGCACCGGTGTGGGTATAAGCTGAGTTTGCACCGGTGTAGGGGCGTTTCGAAGGATGCACCGCTTTGTTTTTTGGTAATTTTTTGCGGTGTGCTAGCTTGAACAACACCAGTGCGACCATATATCGATGCACTGTCAGCAATGCTCATTGTGTATTTAACACAATACACATCGCTTTAGGGCAAGCCAAATTGTTCAGGAGCATCACACATAGTTTAAACAAAATTGAAAAAAATGCCCAATTTCAAGCTAAATTGTAATTTTCATTGGATGAAAATGCAAATAGGAAGGTAATAAATAATTTACCTGCTCTATTTTGTCCCAAGGAGGCATGGTGCACCGTTGAGAGGAAATGAAAATTTGTGGTAATTTCCAAAATTTGGAGATGTGTGGAATCCAATAATGGAGCGTTTCAAGTTGGTGTAGAGCACAAAAAACGAGGCGTCTTAGGAAAAAAGGTGAGCATCAGTGCTTGCTTGAGAGTTTTAAAGCATATGATTCATTGTAACAATAAAAATCGGTTTGGTAGTTTTTTTTATTTACCCTACCTCGGTGCTCCCTTGGACAGGTAGGCACACCGATGGGTGATGTTCAATGGCACCGGCATGATTATTTGGTGCATGTAATTTTATTATAAAGTATGGCAGTGCTACAGGAACATGGACGGACCCGGGTGTCATTGTTCATTAAAGTTCCAATGTGTCGATATGTTAAAGACGCACCGATTAAAAAAACCTCTCACCGCGTGCCTCTGCTATGAACAATGATGACGTGTTTGAACATTTAAGCATTGATGTGGTAGTTTTTAGATGCACCCCGGTGCATATGTTCCATAAAGGTGCACTGAAAAAAACCTCCGCAAAAACCTTCTTCCGCCTGCCTTCGCTAACGATGTCTGCTATTTACAACTAAGGGAAGAATTTTTCGGGGAGGTTTTGTAAAAATCTCCACAAGAAGGTGTTCTCCTTGTAGTGAGAAATCGACTTAAGTGTTTCAACTCCAAATTTGTGAAAAAAAAATAACATAGAAAATTTGACCCTTTTGCCTTGGGAAGTTCTCTGATATTACTTGTTATGTACCTTAGATTACAAAAGAAACAACGCGCAATATATCAATAATATGTAAGAAATACCCTTGTACTTTGAAATTAAATCCAAAAGCGCTTAACGTAGGGTAACACCATATAATGATTATTTTATTCAAGAGTCAACCCTTATTCAATTGCCTCTTCAATGGGGAATCTTCCAATGAGCTAGGCTCCAGTACAATAATATTCTAATAAATGATCACATAAGGATGACTCCACCATTATTTCTATCTACCTAGCAAACCCTAACCACCTTAACCAAATTTTAACTACCCGGCGGTCCTTTTTTAATAAGACCACATTATATTTAGTCAATTCTAACTACGTAATGGACCTTATTTAATAATGAACCTAGTTCACAATGTCAGACAACTGGCTTAGACTGATGGACAGTTGGGATGGATTGTTGGTTGTCATTGATGTCAACCATTGGAGAGTGATATTGTATATTGATGTCAACCCTTAGTGATTGATGTCAACCCTTGTATAAAGTCTGGTAGCACAAAGGTTTGGGTAATGGACCCAAGTTTGTTTGATGTATAATGGTATGAGTTTTAATATATTTGAAGGTAATACTATTCTAGATGGGTATTACATGTCATGCAATTTCCGGTGGTATGTGGAACATCACATAACTCCTCACGGTTAGAGAGTTATGGCCATTTGAAGTTGGAGAACCCAGGTTTGGGTAATGGACCCAAGTTTGTTTGATGTATAATGGTATGAGTTTTGATATATTTGAAAGTAAGAATACTCTAGATGGATAGTAAATTTCATGCCATTTTTGGTGGTATGTGGAACGTCACATAACTCCTCATGGTTTGAGAGTTATGGCCTTACGAATTTGGAGGACCCTCATGTTGGCTTGAAGACCCAAAAGGTCAAAGAAGTCAAAGTGATTGCAAATAATAAATTATTTAAATAATAAAGTGAAGTGACAAAGTCAAATAGGATTATTTAAATAATAAAGTGAAGTGACAAAGTCAAAAAATATTATTTAAATAATAAAATGAAATGACAAAGTCAGAGAGGATTATTTAAATAATAAAGTGANAGAAGAAATTATTTAAATAATAAAGTGAAGTGACAAAGTCAAATAGGATTATTTAAATAATAAAGTGAAGTGACAAAGTCAAAAAATATTATTTAAATAATAAAATGAAATGACAAAGTCAAAGAGGATTATTTAAATAATAAAGTGAAGTGACAAAGTCAAGGAGGATTATTTAAATAATAAAGTAAATGGAGAACTTTCTAATTATGAAAAGTGGTTATAAGAAGGTTAACCCTAAAATGAGGAAAATGGGTTAAGTAGTCAAGTGGCTATTGGATATATGGACAAGTGGCAAATTGCACAAAGTTGGACATAGGTGACTATGTGGACAAAGTGACCTAGAAGATGCTTCTAAGGAAACTACTTGTAGAGTATAAATAAGAAGCAATGCTCTCTCATTTGAATCACACTTGAGAATATTGAATATCTACAGGTGATTGAGGTAACCAAAGGATATCTAAGCCGAATTTCAGAGGGAAGGTGAAGTAAAGAAGGCCGAAATTCAAGGGAGGATAAATTCTTTTGATGATGCTTTCTAAGGTATGTTATTTACAGGTCATCTCACCATTTTCACAATAACGTTTTTTCTAGAATGATTCAGAACGTGAAAATGAGAGGCCATTGATAAGACATATCCAAGTAGTTGTGGTATGAATTTCAGCTTATGGTTCGTTGTATTTTTGGAGTTACACTCCGTGGAAAATAAGGTTTGTGGCTAGTCCTGAAACTAGTCTAAAACAAGTGTTTCGGGTAAAAACGTCATAACTTCTTCATAACAGATCCAAATTCAATAGGACCAAATGTGTTGGTTAGAGTACAATTATTAGTATTTTGTGTAACATTTTTAGATCCATACAACAAACATTCTGTTTGGGGCACGCTCTACAAGTTCGCTCTCTAGAATAAGCCAAAATTCAACAAGGTATGTCATTTTTGCTATAACTCCTTTTCTGAGAGGTTCCAAGTAGTGACACTTGGAGGAATTGCATAAAGTATAATGAAGAATATTGTGTACTATTTTCATATCTTTATTCATTACAGGTACACAATTATGATTATTTCAAGTTAGGGTTGTTGACTAATCCAAAACCAATCATGTGATTCTAAAGTAAAGTTTGATGAAAATGGTAGTCTCTTGTTGTTAAAGTTAAGGAAGTTTTGTAGGTATATGATCATATACACTAGGTCTATTACAGAGTTACAAATCAGATTTGGA
>JASDQU010683390.1:45808-62428 GCA_032191745.1 Picea mariana
TTAAAGACATATAAGAAAAATCATTATGTGGTTTTCTCTCGCTTTAGATTTCCACGTAAAACACCGGTGTACTATGTATGTAAATGATTTCTCATTTTTTCATTGTTTATTTACTCTGCAACTATTGGATGATAATGATACATTGATATACCACTTTCATTTTATGGTAAAAAAGGATTACATTGCTCTATTATTGATTCACCCCTCCTCTCAGTAATCCAACAATTGGTTTCAAAGTTGGTTCCTTCAAGAAATAGTTTAACCACTGGAAGGAGATCATGGATTATTCTGAGAATGGAGTACCAATGTTTAATGGTCAGAATGGTTTTAAGTATGAGATGTGGAGTAGAAGGACGAAAGTATTTTTACATGCACAGGGACATTATATTTGGCTATCAGTTGTTATAGGATATGATAGTTCAAAAATGGCAAAGACTGCAGCCAAGAAGGAACTGAAGAAGAATAACAAAATAGCAATGGATTTCATCCGGGAAGGATTACCTAATCCGGTAATAGAAAAGGTTGGTAAATGTTCATCATCCAAAGAACTTTGGGATAAGTTACATGACATATATTCTTCACCCATCACATATTTAGAAAATGCCAAAGAAGATGCAGATACACAAAAAGAAGAAAGATGCTCATCATGTCAAACAGATTCATAAGAGGAAGAGTATGAAGAAGCAGAAGTTGATTACAGAGAAAAATTGATCAGTGTAATTGAATATTTAAAGAAAGAAAGAGAAGAAAACAAGTCATCCAAGAAAGAATTGATGAAGCAAAAGGAAAGTGTTCAAGGTTCCGAAAAAGATTAGCAGGGCATCAAGAATTTAAGAGCTCAACTAAAAGAGGCCAAAAGAATTGAAGAAACTCTAGAATATCAAAAAAAATGTTTAGAAGCCAACATAGCAACACAAAAGGAAGAAGCGAAAAAGAGAGAAAATATATTGATGGATCATCTCAAGGAAAGAACCAATGACTTAAATTAACTTGAGGAAGAGTTTGGTTAAGAAGAGAGAAGATTGGAAGAAGAAATAATTACATTGAAAATCCAACTTGAAAAAGCAAAGAGAACAGAAGAGGTCATGAAGTCTCAGATAATGAAGAAAGAAGAAGAGGTTGAGAATCTTGAAGAATAAGTTGTCACACTAAGAGTCAAAATCGTCAAGCTCAACAAGAACGTTGAAGAGACAGAAACATCTACATCAGTTGTAGAGAATGAAGAGAAGCACTCTACATTGCTAGAAAAGAAGAATGAAGAAAATACAAAGAGTTATGCAGAAGCACTCAAAGGAAGGAATCATGGTCAGCCAGAATCTAAGAAAACTAATAAAGATACATCTTCAAGAAGACCATCCATGTTCAAGCCACAAAGAAGCTTCAATCATGATCATGATCAGTCAAGGAACAAATTCAGAAGGACTACACCACAAAGAAGATCATTCACTCCTAGCTATGCAAATTTCTTTTATGGTCATTGTTTTTATTGTACTAACTTTGGACATAAGGTTGCAGATTGCAGGGATTATAAAAGAAATGTCCAAGCAAGAAATTTCTATGTTGCCCCACGTAACATTGAATGTTACAAATGTCATAACTATGGACACATAGCTCGTGATTGTAGAAGCATGATCGATACTTCCACGAAAGAGAACACTGATATCAGATATACGAAAGTATGGATAAGAAAACAGGAAGAATAGGTGAACAAAGACTAGGTCCCAGAGGTCGCGAGATTGACAATAAAACGAGATGAAGAAAAATCTACAGAGAAAAAGAAGGATGTCAGATATAGAAAGGTTTGGAAAATAAATGAAAGAAAAGAAGGGCAAGTAAATAAGGAATAGGTTCAAGAGATTGCACTTTCAGGTATTGTAGTGAAAGATGAATCCATAGACATAAAGAAAGAAGTAAGATCTCAGAGAGATGATGAATCTACCAATGAAGATGATGATGAATACACATCAGAGCAAGAATTGTTCTGATACATCTGGATTAGAGACTCCCAGGTAATATGAATATTAGACAGGGGAGTCTATGTGATAGTTGTGACAAACCAAAGAACCATTCTTCAAGCAACTTGTAGAGTTTGAGAAGACACATCCAGAGAATTCAGTTAGCAGAAGTGCAATTTGATATATTAATCAATACTTTATGATAGTATAGTGATAAATTGGTCTGCATTATGGACAATTGCACAAGTAGAGTCTTGGATAGTATGGACATAGATGGATTTGTAAAAATACTTAGCAGGTTTGGACAAATATATGAAAGTGGACAATAATATGGTACTCTAGACTGGATAAATATCTACAGTAAACAAGGTTCAGAAAAGGAAGTGCAGACAACAACCTCTACACCAAGGTAACTCAAGATAGTATTTTATTAATTGAAGTTTATGTTGATGATATTATTTTTGGAAGTATTGATGATAGGTTAAGCCATAAATTTGCAAAGGACATGCAGAATGAATTTGAAATGTCATTACTTGGAGAACTATCCTTCTTTTTGGGTCTTTAGATACATCAAAGCAACCAAGGAATTTTTATTTCTCAAACCAAGTATATCAGAGAAATGCTAAAGAGGTTCAGAATGGAAGATTGCAAACCAGTTATCACTCTCATGCAAACCAGTTGCAAGTTGAACAAAGATGATGATTCAAAGTCTACAGATCAAAGGAAATACAGGTCAATGATTGGTAGCCTACTATATGTGACAACATCTAGACCAGATGTAATGTAGGCAATTGGACAAGTGGCACAATTTCAAGCAACACCAAAGGAATCACATGTATTAGCAGTGAAGAGGATTTTCAGATATCTCAAAGGAACATAAGAGTTTGGATTATGGTATCTGAAAGGAAATGATCTGTCACTTATTGCCTACACAAATGCAAATTGGGCAGGTTTCATTGATGGCCGATGAAGCATCAATGGAGCAACATTCTACTTGAGTGAGTGTTTAGTATCATGGCTAAGCAAGAAACAATCATCAATATCTTTATCTACAGTTGAAGCAGAATATATTGCAGCAACATCATGTTGTACATAGGTTCTATGGATGAAACAAACTCTGACAGATATATAGTTTGAGTATGATGAGCCCATTACAATCTATTGTGATAATACAAGTGCCATCAGTATCTCAAATAACTCGGTGATGCACTCCAAGACGAAGCACATTCCAATCAAGTATCACTTTCTACGGGAACAACTTGTAGAGAAGAACATTAGAGTTGAATATGTGGGCACAAAAGAACAAGTGGCAGACATCTTTACAAAACCACTTCCACGAGAAGCCTTTGAGTATCTTCGCCAGAGACTAGGAGTAATTTCTACTACAAAATGAATGCTTTTGAATGCTTATCTTATATGTCTTAGATGTACACGAGGAAAAACCATAAATAGGACAATTCTAGTTGGGAGATTAGTTTCATGAAGAGTTCAGTCAGGGGGAGTATCCCCAAGGACAGTTCAGTTAGGGGGAGCAGCCCCGGATGGAAAGATACCTTTTCCATTGATGACAAAGGGGGAGAGATTTATCAGATGCAGAATAGAAATGCTTGGAGAGAGAGAACAGAGGCATGTAGACAGGGGGAGCATCCCATGGAGAGTTCAGTCAGGGGGAGCAGCCCCAAAGGGAGATACCCTTTTCCATTGATGTCAAAGGGGGAGAGATAGAAACATTGATGAGGAGTATAAGCATGAATGTTATCATGACTAAGTGTTTCCATCAATGTTGGTGTTGTCATCAATGCCAAAGGGGGAGATTGTCAGACAGTTGGCTTAGGTTGATGGACAGTTTGATTGAATTGTTGGTTGTCATTGATGTCAACCATTGGAGAGTGATATTGTAGATTGATGTCAACCCTTAGTGATTGATGTCAACCCTTGGAGAAAGTCTGGTAGCGAATTTCGGTAGCACAAAGGTTTCGGTAATGGAACCAAGTTTGTTTGATGTATAATGGTATGATTTTTAATATATTTGAATGTAAGACTATTCTATATGGGTAGCACATGTCATGCCATTTCCATTGGTATGTGGAACATCACATAACTCCTCACGGTTAGAGAGTTATGGCCATGTGAAGTTGGAGAACCCAAGTTTGGGTAATGGACCCAAGTTTGTTTGTTGTATAATGGTATGAATTTTGATATATTTGTAGGTAATACTATTCTAGATGGATAGTACATTTCATTCCATTTCTAGTGGTATGTGGAACGTCACATAACTGCTCACGGTTTGAGAGTTATGGCCTTACGAATTTGGAGGACCCTCATAGGTTGGCTTGAAGCCCCAAAAGGTCAAAGAAGTCAAAGTTATTGCAAAGAAGAAATTATTTAAATAATAAAGTGAAGTGACAAATTCAAAGAGGATTATTTAAATAATAAATTGAAGTGACAAAGTCAAAGAGGATTATTTAAATAATAAAGTGAAGTGACAAAGTCAAGGAGGATTATTTAAATAATAAAGTAAACGGAGAACTTTCTATTTATGGAAAGTGGTTATAAGAAGGTTAACCCTAAAATGAGGAAAATGGGTTAAGTAGTCAAGTGGCTATTGGATATATGTACAAGTGACAAATTGGGCAAAGTTGGACATAGGTGACTATGTGGACAAAGTGGCCTAGAAGATGCTTCTAAGGAAACTACTTGGAGAGTATAAATAAGAGGCAATGCTCTCTCATTTGAATCACACTTGAGCATATTGAATATCTACAGGTGACTAAGGTAACCAAAGGATATCTAAGCCTAATTTCAGAGGGAAGGTGAAGTAAATAAGGCTGAAATTCAAGGGAGGATAAATTATTTTGATGATGCTTTCTAAGGTATGTTATTTACAGATCATCTCACCATTTTCACAAAAACTTTTTTTTCTAGAATGATTCAGACCATGAAATTGAGAGGCCATTGAGAAAACATATTCAAGTAGATGTGGTATGAATTTCAACTTGTGGTTTGTTGTAGTTTTGGAGTTACACTCCATGGAAAATAGGGTTTGTGGCTAGTTCTAAAACTAGTCTAAAACAGGTGTTTCGGGTAAAAACGTCATAACTTCTTCATTACAGATCCAAATTCAGTAGGACCAAATGTGTTGGTTAGAGTACAGTCTATAGTATTCCGTGTAACATTTTCATATCCATACAACAAATATTCTGTGCGGGGCATGCTCTACAAGTCCACTCTCTATAATAAGCCAAAATTCAACAAGGTATGCCATTTTTGCTATAACTCCTTTTCTGAGAGGTTCACTGTGTGCTAACATTGTGTGCTATTTTCAGTTCTTTATTCATTACAAGTGCATAGTTATGATTATTTCAAGTTAGGGTTGTTGACTAATCCAAAATTAGTCATGAGATTCTAAATTAAAGTTTGATGAAAATGCTAGTCTCTTGTTGTTAAAGTTAAGGAAGGTTTGCAGGTATGTGATCATATACACCAGGTCTATTACAGAGTTACAAATCAGATTTGGATGATGAAATTGATGAGGTCTTTTGGTTGAGGTACATGTTGGGTACATAGTTGAGACAAGTAGTTGATGAGTTGACACATACATGAGGTGTATAGTTGATGATGTTGGTACATCTTGATGAGTTGGCACATACATGAGGTGTATCGTTGATAATGTTGGTACATATTGATGAGTCATAGTTGATGATTAGTTGATACATGATTGGTACATACTTGGTACATGGTTGGAGGCACTTGTTAGTAGTGTTGTTGACACATGGTTTATGAATGATGTAACATACTTGTATTGGTATATTATTACAAGCACATATTGATCTTGGTGATGATTATGAGTTGTTGTGTTATGCTTGGTTGATGCACATCTTTGAGAGTTGTCTTGGTGATTATTCTGGGTGAGTAGATCTGATTTGGTTGATAAGATTGTTGAGACAGGTTGTTGTGATAGGTTGTTTGGACAGGTTGTTGTGACATGTTATTTGTACAGCTTTGGTGCATGGTTGATGCACTTATTCATGGTACAGGTTGAGATATAGGTTGNACATATTGATGAGTCATAGTTGATGATTAGTTGATACATGATTGGTACATACTTGGTACATGGTTGGAGGCACTTGTTAGTAGTGTTGTTGACACATGGTTTATCGATGATGTAGCATACTTGTATTGATATATTATTACAAGCACATATTGATCTTGGTGATGATTATGAGTTGTTGTGTTATGCTTGGTTGATGCACATCTTTGAGAGTTGTCTTGGTGATTGTTCTGGGTGAGTAGATCTAATTTGGTTGATAAGATTGTTGAGACAGGTTGTTGTGATAGGTTGTTTGGACAGGTTGTTGTGACATGTTATTCGTACAAGTTTGGTGCATGGTTGATGCACTTATTCATGGTACAGGTTGAGGTGTAGGTTGGTGCATGGTTGATGCACTTGTTTATGGTATATGTTGATTACAGGTTGTTTGGTACAAGTTGGTGAAAGGTTGATGCACTTGTTTATGGTACATGTTAATTACAGGTTGAGGTACAGGTTGATGCATGGTTGATGCATGGTTCAGGTTATTGGTACAGGTTGTTTGGTGCAGGTTGATTGGTATAGGTTTACAACAATATATCTCACAGTGATAATGTGCTAGTGTTTCCATCATTCTACTTATATATCGGGGCGGTTGGATGGGGCAAGTACAGGTAGTTATAGCCACCTTCCGGTTGTAGCCAGAGAACATAAGGGGTTGTAGCCTTCTTCTGGTTGTAGCCAGAGAATTGGGGAGTTGGATCTTCCCTTAGGTTGTAGCCTGAGAAACTAGGGGGTTGGAGCCTCCTTCCAGTGACAGCTAGAAAACAAAGGAAGTTGGTGCTTCCAATGAATGTAATTCTTAAAGACATATAAGAAAAAGCATTCAGTGGTTTTCTCCCGCTTTAGGTTTCCACGTAAAACACTGGTGTACTGTGTATGTGTGTGATTGCTCATTTGTTCATTGCTTATTTACTCCACAGTTGTTGGATGATAATGCTACATTGATATAATACTTTCATTTTATGGTAAAAAGGATTACATTGCTCTATTACTAATTCACCCCCCCTCTCAGTAATCCAACACACAGTACATTAATTGGCCACCATATCAATCCTATTATAAATTCTATGGGCACATAGGCCCCAATTACACCCCTAAGGAGGATCCCACCAAGAATAATAGCAACAAAAAATTATTGCCAAAGTAGTGAGATTTCTGATATGGACATTTTAATTGCAATAGTATCCTTTAACTTAATTGAACCCAAAAGAGGAAGAACACGAAACATTTAGTTTCTACTAAGTGAGTTGCACAACCTATATAGTCTAAAAATGCATTAGAATCCCACTTAAATATGGTAGTAGAGCTTGAATTGCAATCCAGAAGCAAGTGCATGGGAATCATGTACATCTTAAAGCTTGCCTTTAGCGAAAGCACTGTGAAGAACCTCACACCTAATGGCAAGAAGGAAAACCCTGACAAAATAATCAAATTCACGAATTTTTTTAATAAGCATGTAATTTTTTTTACTCTATATTTTTTAAGTTGAGAAAATGCCTAAAATTTACTTGGAAGTGGAAATGAACCATTGTGTTGGCCTTCCAAGGAAACCCATTAAAAATGAAGGTTGTAGTGAAGAAGGACATCAAGGGGGAGATGTTGAGAGAACTTGGGAAGCTTGAAGAGCAGAGATGAGAGCTTGAAGAGTGCAACTTGCTTGAAGAGCAGAGATGAGAGCTTGAAGAGTGCAACTTGCTTGAAGATCATAGGACGAAGGAGTCAAGGAGCTTATCCACAATCAGCAAAGGTGTCTCTGATTCACACCCATCTGCAATTTTTTTAGTGAGTAACAATGCATGAGATTTCTAAACATGCATATCTCACCCTTTGTAAGGAATTTTCTGAGCAAAAAAAATCTATGTTGTTTATATTGTTCAGGTGTAATTTACTCTATGGAGGCTTACTGTGGTTCTGTTTTGAGTTTTATTGCTTGAAATTTATGATCTAGTTAGTAGATGCAAACTTCACCAACTCATTCCCACTCACCACAGTACTGAAATCCTTTTATTGGTCCCTTTCTATTTGTGGGCACTATTAATAATCACCTACAACAATTTTTTGTTGAAGGGGATCTATGGTAGAACCAAAAGCTTGGATTCTTCCTTGATTAAAATACTATCAATCTAAAACCCCTTGGGTGAAATGCTAAGGATCCCACAACTTGATTTCTTAATGGATTGAAATGTCATGCTTATGTTGTGAGCAAGAGTAAATACAATGGTTGCTGCCAAAAAATTGGTGAAGGAGCAGGTTTCATGCCATAAACTATTTTTAAAATTCTCGGTAGGCGGGAAACACAGGAGGAGCACCATCCATGGTTTCGGCAATGTTTTGGGTTAGAAGGGTTCTAGCTAACACGGTAACTGGTATGGAGGATGTGCTTTCTGTATCTTTAGTTTAGATTATCCCCAGTTACCTTGTTTTTCTTTAGCGATTTTGCTATGTCCTTTCCTCCTTATTAGACTTATGCTTTTTCCTAGTGCTTCCAGAACTCACATGCATACAAAGATGTTTTTATTGCACTTGTAAGTAGATTTCTTGTCGAAGCTTCTCTACTGTCTTTCTCTCTATTTCCACCTTCTTGGAGCGCCACATCATATCTTGATCGATGGTTATTATTGTCCCTTTGTGGGGCCTTTAAGGTTTAAAGTATAGTTCGTTATGAATGTTGAGGCCAGCTATCCCTCGGGAGGCAAAGTAGGAGATCCTTGGGATCATTCAAGCTTTATATCAACGGTTGATGCCTTATGCAATAATCACGTTAATAACTCCATGTTTAATGCTTCTCCAAACGCTCCATCAACCATACAACCGACGTCTTATCCATCTTCCTCCACTATTCCAGATATTTCCACTCTACCTAACACAACTTACGCACAGGTTCACAAGGAAACACAGAGGGTTGTTGGTATCTCTTAGAGGGCCGAGAGAGAATATGGCCTAGTCAACAAGGATAGCATGTTCGATTCCTTTCCAATATTAGCACCTGGGTCTTTGGGAAAGAATTTGAACCAGTTTAAGATTTCCCCGAAGGAACCTGAAAGTGGTGTTGTGGGGAAGAAACACATAACAAAGATGCCTTCTAGAGTGTGGAAGCCAAAAAAATCCAAGCGCACGATGGTCCTAGGGATGGATATTGGGCTTGAAGAGTCACGTCTCTCGCCTTATGCACGCTGGTAGGTAGACTTTCTTATCATCATTTCTGTAAAAGCTCAGTATTGGAGTGGATGAAGGACACCTGGGAACCCATTATGGGCTATTCACTGTTGCTCCTTCATTTACCGAAGGGGATGGTTTGGTTTTGTTTTTAAATCTCTAGAAGACTCATCAAGGATTCTAGATAATTTCTGGGTATTCGAAAGCAGAAGCCTTATGTTAAAACGCTGGAGGTTAAAATTTGATCCGACAACTGAATATTTCAGTTTTTGACATCTTTGGGTTTTAATGCCTGGGTTGCCTTTACAGCTATGGAACAAAAAAGACTTGGAGACTATAGGAAATACGTTGGGTCGCTTCATTAAGCTTGACGAGGAGGCACTTCTTTCTAGCGACCGTCACATGGCAAAGATTCTTGTGGAAGTTGATGTGCATGGGGCTCTATTGGATAATCTTGATATAGAGTGGTGAGGCATGATTATTTCACAGAGGCTTGATTATCTTGGGGTAATGTTCTGATGCACCCGGTGCAAACAGACTGGTCACCTAAAAAAAGACTGTCGGCTACCCTTTGGTGTACATACTGTTGAGCCACACAAGGAGGATGCTATCACTAATGGATACCCAATGGAGGTGGAAACTCTGAAGTAGGGCTACTATTAGGGTACGGGGGAGCTGGACGACTCCTCATCTACGATTACAAACTTTGTGGGTAAGTTTCGACACTACGTCCCTACTCTGTATTGTTCTTTGTCTGCGTGGGAAATAAATCATCTAGATTCTATTTTTTCTGAGGTTACCAAGGAAAATGGTATATTGCTCCATTCTGAGGCTCGGGTGAGTGAGTCGGAGGCACACTTATCACACTCAGAACCGACCTTGTCACCCTTGGCTCCTTTTGAAGAGAGCCAAAAACATCATAAACCTACTGTTTCTTCGTCTCATCCTATCTTTGTCCAAGTTGAACCGATGTTGTCGGAAGACACACCCCTTCTCCCAGGTTATGGAGAACCTAAAGTTAGTACCCACTCCTTGGACATAATGCTTTCTGACTTAGTACCCACTCCTTGTACATAATGCTTTTTGACTTAGTCCTGACCTATAGGGAGGTAAACAACCCTGTTCCCATCCCAACTTTTTTAAGGAAAATATAAGTGGCTTCTGGGGAACCCATCTCTTTGGAACCCGACCCTTGTGCTCTGGAGGCCACGACTGGCAAAAAACTAGCTTGGTCCCGGGGTTTGGGGCTCGAACTGTCCCCTGTTAAGACTAGAAGTGCTCGTAAACGAGCGGGGACAGATTCGTCGACACCTTCTTCCTCTTCTCTTTCTACTATCAACCAGGGGGCGCTTAGAGGCATCAAAGCCATCCCAAGGGCCAAGTCATGATCATTCTTTCCCTAAACATAAGAGGGGTAGGAGGGTCCCTTAAAATAGCCTCTATGCGGAGAATAATTTCAAACATTACACTCGATATAGTTTTTCTTCAAGAGACACTAACTTCTGATGTGAGGGCTCGAGATTTTATGTTTGCTCTAAAACCAGACTGGATGTCGTGAAAAATTCGGGGGGCCTACTGGCATCTTGGGACCCTCGTTTTTTTTGTTTTCTCTCCAGTTCTTACCTGCGGCGGCATTCTCTTGACAGGTTCCAGTGTTGCTGATAAGAGGAGTTTGTCTCTACTAAATGTTTATGGTCTATGCAAGGAGCAAAAGACTTTTTGGAGAAAACTTGCAGATATAAGACTATTAGCCTTCAAAGACTTAATCCTGGCAGGAGATTTAAACTTTACACTAAACAATGATGAGATATGGGGCACAACTGTTGTGATGGATCCTTTGGCTCCTTTTTTTAAAGAACTTTTTGATGATTCTCCACTGGTGGATGTGGCACCGACTGAGCTGGTTTTGACGTGGCACAATGACATGATTGGAGAATCAAGTATTTCTACAAGGCTTGATAGATTTTATATGAATGAAGAAATGATTGGCCTAGAGTTGCGGTATATATCGTGGGTGGAACCTACCTATATATTTGACCATGCTCCTATATTACTGCAACTTGACCTTGGCATTATGAAGACTAGGCATTCCTTTAAATTCAATCCAGTCTGGTTAAGAGATGAAACCTTTGTTGTTTTAACTAAAGAGGTCTGGCTGGATCAAAGATTCGAATTAATTGTAGGATCTTTGAGAAGATTGGTTGAGAAACTTACACTTCTTAAAAACAGGGTCAAATCTTGGTCGAAGGCAAAATTAAAAAGGGTACATGAATTTTTAACAAATTTGGAAATATAATTGGAAATTTTTTATAGACAGAAAAACACTAGAATTACAAATGATGTTATAGAGCAACATGGCAGACAGATGGAGGCAGATCGCAACAAACTATTAATGGAGGAAGAAGAGAGTTGGAGGCAGAAAAGTAGGGCAATTTGGATAAAGAGCGGTGACAAAAACACTAAGTTTTTTCATAACTTTGCAAGTTATAAAAGACACAAGAAATATCTGTGGGAAATTAGGGATGAGAATGGTAATGTTCACACTGGTCAGGAAGCCATTAAAAAAGAAGCAGTCTCCTATTTCCATACTTTTTTTAAAGATTAGGTACATACAAATATACAGGATCAATTGGCGGCTATCAGTCTGTATCCAAGGATTGTACATGAGGAAGAAGTCTCTACTTTAGAGTGGGTTGTTACTTTGGACGAGATATTGGAGGTTTTAAAAGGATTTTCCAAAGTCAAAAGTCCCGGCCCCGATGGGTGGACAATTGAATTCTTCCTTTTCTTCTTTGATCTGGTTGGTCCCGACTTACTAGCGATGGTTGAGGAAACTAGATTACGAGGCCAAGTCAATAGAGCAATTAATTCTACCTTTCTTGCATTAATTCCAAAATCAAACCGACCATCATCCTTCTCTGATTTTTGTCCTATTGCCTTATGTAACCTTTGTTATAAGATTGTCACAAAGATAATTGCGTGACGTATCGGACCTTTTCTCTCTCGGGCTCTGTCTGAGGAACATTTGGGTTTCCTTAAGGGCCGTCAGATCCTGGACGCAATTGGTACAACACAGGAGTGCCTTCATAGCATCAAAACAAAGAAACTCCAGGTGGTTATATTGAAATTGGATCTAAAAAATGCATACGACTACACAAATTGGGATTATCTAAGATTGTTGCTATTACATTGTGGTTTTGGGTATCTTATGTCCAAATGGATCATGGGTTGTGCGTCTTCGACAACTTTTTCCATCCTGATCAATGGAGAAGCTACAAAGTTCATAAACAGTGGGAGAGGACTTCGCCAGGGGTGTCCACTGTCCCCACTCTTATTTATTCTTGTGATGGAGGGGTTGAGCCTATCTCTAAAAAAGAGTCACATGGAAGGGAATTTGATGGGCATTAAAGTCTCTTGTTTGATAAGAACCACCCATCTCCTATTTGTGGGTGATGTGATAATAATGTCCAAAGCAGATGCCAATGAATGGCGGGAGATTCATTCACTATTATTCGCTTTTTGTGGTGCTAGTGATCTGGAGATTAACGCAAACAAATCCACTTTACATCATTATGGAGTTCAACAGGCCTTTCTAGATCAATTGAATGATATGTATCATTTTGGCAGTTCATGTCTGTCTGAGGTATTTAAATACTTGGGATATTTTTTAAAGTTGGACAGTTATAAGGTAGCATATTGACATTGTTGTTGATGAAATATGAACACAGAATTTGTCACTGGTGTAATCGATTCTTATCTCAGGGAGGTAGATTCATATTGATTAAAGATGTTCTCGAAAGTCAACCGATTTATTGGTTGGATTTAGCTCACATACCTGGCACTGTCTTGAATAGGATCTGTAAGATGACCTTTTCCTACCTGTGGTCGGGTACAAAAAATATCTCTACATTTCACTTATGCAATTGGGAATTACTAGCTAGGTAAAAAAAGTACGGTGGATAGGGGATTAGGAATATCTACTGCTTCTCGAGAGCCTTAGCAACAAAAACACTTTGGCGTGGTTTGATGCATCCGGGGATCTGGCAATGAGTATTGAAAAATAAGTATTTTCCTCATACTTCAGTGATAACGTGGTTGCATTCAACGGACCCGTCGGTTCATTCTGGTTCACAAACTTGGAAGAATTTAATTAATGCATTACTTCTACTGGTGCACTGGCTGGCTTGGAAACCAGGATCGGGAGTATCTATCATCACAGGAAAGGATGTGATTTTGGGATTGGACAAGGGATCTTTTCTTTTGATTGAGTTGATAAATCATTTAAATGATCACCAGATATTCTATCTTTATCAGGCTAGAAGTGCTTTGACTCTAGGTACATTTTACACTAATTGGCTTACCTGTGTAGAATTGGGATTAAAGGGCGAACTTGCTAATGAATGGAAGAGATATAGAAAGCGGTTGATCGATGCGAGCATAGCACTGTCCGAAGCTCAAGATGAATTAAAGTGGACAGGAGGGAATTGTATTGGTACCTTATCTACAAGGAATGTTTATAATGCTTTGGCAGCGGAAATATGGCAGAAAAACATTGGTGGCTGGCGAAGGAGAATATGGAATTGGGATTGCCCTCAGAAGATTAAACTATTTTCGTGGCTCCTTATAAAAGACAAGTTACTCACCAGGAATAATCTCAACAAGTGCGGGTGGCAAGGTCCGGGACTGTGTCTTCTATGCAGAGGTAATGGAGAATTGGGTTATCATCTATTTGTCCAATGCCCTTTCACTTGTTCTGTTTGGCATAAAATTTTAAATTTTTATAAGTTGGGCGATGGGTGGACGAGAGCCACAGTCTTAGAAAGTTTCGACCATTGGTTTAGAAGGAATTCCAGTTATCCATCATTACCAACATTTATTTGTTGGTACATATGGATTGAAAGGAATTTGTCCATTTTTGAATCTAAATCCCCATCTTTGGAAAAGGTTTGTTATCAAACACTTGCTGCTATGACTCGTCATTCTCCCCAGAAAAGTCAGATCTATAATAGACGCATTTCCCATAGCTTGCCACATCATAGGATCTTAGGTTGGTTTGATGGGGCTGCGTAGAGAAACATAGAACAAAGTGGTGCCGGAGGAGTTATAAAACTTAATGATCACACTGTTTATAAGATGCTTCTAAACTGTGGTGGGGGCACAAACACAAGAGCTGAACTCTTGGGTGCTTGGGCTATACTTAATATGGCACAAAGACTTTCTATTTCAGATATCCACATCATGGGAGACTCCAAAATAATTATTGATTGGCTAAATGATATTGGCTCTTTGCAGGTAATTTCCATTGACTGCTGGAAAGACAGAGTTAGGGAACTTATCAAACAATTTTCTGTCATCACCTTTGCACATGTTTATAGAGAAGAAAATTAGGAGGTTGATATCTTATCCAAACAAGCATTAATGGAGCGTCCGTGAGCGATTGCTTTCTACCAGTGGAAGGAAGGTCATGAAGGACCAAGAACATATATAAAAATGTACTAGCTTTGCTTACTTGCATCATGATGACAACAAAGTACATTTATGAGGATTGGTAAACGTAATGAACTTTCTTTGGTATAGTTTTTTGCCCTGACTTTTGACTGTGGGGAGCTAGTTTATTTATGGCTCTTTTATTTGGATAGTCACTTTTAGATCTTCGTTATCATATGTCTCTTGATACAAGGTGTTGATGTAAGGTGTTTTGGATGAATTAGCCAAGGCTAGGCCTCTATTTTGTAATGGACCTTTTGACTATGTAAACATATTATATATCTTAATATAATGTGCAATTTTCTTGTGGAAAAAAGAGTAAATACAATGCAATATTGAATTCTATATAGGCTTGTGACTAACGAAGGTGAGAACAAGGAGAAAAATAATGGCACTATTACGAAATCTTAGCGCACTGTAAAGAAAAGGGTTGTAGTGAGGCTCGTGTAGGTCACTGCCATGTGGTTCTAGATGATCCCCACATCATTGGAGATGTTGAGGTTTGTAACGTACTTTGAGACACTGGGAAAATGACCAATTGATAATCTTTCTTTCAATGCCAACTTTCTATTAAGAAGACTGAGTCATCTATGAGTTGCAAGTGTCTATGCAGGGGAAGATAATCAAGAGCTCAAACAACCTGCCACTATGGCTGCATTAAAGAATCTCTTAAACTTGTTGACAATATGTAGACACTTTTCTAGAAGCCATTTCCATTATTTTTCTATGTATAAAACAAAAAACCAAAAACTTCAAATAATATATAAGACAACAATCAACTTAACAACATAACATAAATAATTGAAATATTATATACATAACACATTTAAAATTACTTTAAATTACTATATATAAGATTATTTCAAATTATATGTATAAGGTAATGGATTTATAAGCTTTTCTTTTTCATGAAAGAAGGTATTTAACACCAATACTATAATTTTTTTTCTAAAATAAATATTTTTATTCTAATTTTAAAGGTTGAAAGGAGAAATCAATCACCTTCTAAACACTAATTAAGCAATATTCTAATATTTTTGTGGTTATCATTAAACAAAAAAACCCTCCTACTTTCTTTGATTGATTTACATGATTTACTTCCACATTTCCGTTAGCTATTTTAAGGATATACTACTTAAAATTATTCTATTTGATTTACTTTACATTTCCGTTAGCCATTTTAAGGGTATGCTACTTAAAATTATTCTATTGTACCCCTTTCACATACTTTAAAATGTCAGCTATGTCGTGGTGTGGTATATCATGGAAATTTTAGTAAAAAAATTAATATTCGAGAAAAACAAAGTGATGGCACTGTTAAAAAAGAAAAGGTATATATATGCAGATAGAGAGATGGCTTTTGTGTGGTAGGGAAATGACTCCCAAAAGGAGAGGCCCAAAGTGCCAATCTGTTTATCCACTAACCAGCAGGGTAGGTAGCATAAAATGAGGAGCAGTCGAGCACTCTCACAAAAAATTGGGCAAGTAGTGGCGTCCATGGCGAAGCCAATTTCGATTGAGGTATGGAATCCTGCTGGGAAACACAGGGTGGTCAGTACCAAATCCATGCCTGGCACCCGTTGGATCCGCCTTCTCACCGATGCAGACTGTCGTCTTGAGGTAAACACCACATAAGCATTTATACGTCTCTCTAAGGAGCTTGAATTTTATTTGATATTTACACTTTCCACCTTACGTTAAACGTTCTGTCACGAGAAAGAAGAAAGCTATGAAAGCCATTGCAGGAGGTTTGTATAGAAATACCACCGAACGAAATATAGTATATAAAATCCCTGTGGGTGGGGATTCTGTTCCGGAAGCTTTGCGGGCGGTTCGATGATCCAGAAACCTCCGCGGTGGGGTTTTGTCTGCAAGTCATTAGAGAAAGAGATTATATTGGAGAGGTTTTTCTTTTTCATTTTTTTTTTT
>JASDQU010683391.1:48774-59244 GCA_032191745.1 Picea mariana
ATACTCAAGTGAATATGGAAATCACTCTGTAGCCGAGTTCGTTGGTTGTCAATGGACTCACACAACTAAGGCCCATTCAATGATCCTGTCACCCATATGACAAGCACTCGACAACTGGTGGCCAACTCACCTGTTCGCTTAGATCGACACTTGGATTATGAATTTGGCCACCAGCGTGAACCCTTCACGTCACAACACCTCTCCTCTAACTCCACCACTTAGCTCTTGGATATGGGCCCTCACGCTGCTATACCTCACCTCTTTCCACCTTCACGTTCCCTCCTTCACCTCAACGCATGCCACTCTTTACACACCCTCCATCTCCCTCGGCTTGGGAATTCACTTCGACACTCTTCTGACTGCTTTAGATCATGGGAACAAGACCTGGAGGGGGACGAATTTGCTCAGCATGACCTCATGGGAGTGCTATCCATTTAATTCGGGCAATGTGAGCAATACCAGGATCAACAGAGGGCATGATAGCAGTTCGTGTGCCCATTCAAAAACGGGTAAACGAAATTGTCCTCTAAATCTTGCGCAGATGATGGAACATATCAGAAGAAGCATGGTGCATTACATGGGCCTATTTCATACTTAGAAGAAGAGAGAGAACTCTACCCCTCCTCCGATTGTAGATATCGGCTCTTGCATAATTCAGACAGGCAGTGAAAACAATCTCAACAAAATGAGAAGGAACACAGGCAACCAACGCACCATCTTAGTGGAAGAGCATGAGGAATTGTTTAATACGATGAAAATTATGCAAATCCATCTCAAATCCCTCTCAACTCAAGTCCTAACCATAACAGAAATCACCATACAACACTGGGTAGAGAATCAATGAACAAAGGACGAATGCGAGGCACTAAGGAAACATATAGCAACTCTTCAGTTTGGGGCTGGACCTCTTTCACCTTCGGCTTCCCCAACATCTTTTGTAGCTATCTCCGATGAAGCCTCATCTCCTAGACCTCGACTGGACCTAAATATGAGGCTATCAGCAGAAGAAGAACCTCCAACACTAGACGAGAAAAATATTTAAGTGTATGCTCTATTTAACAGTTTTTTTGTTAGGCTCTTACTGTATGATCTTTACTGTAAAAGCTCTGATTGGCTTTAGAATAGTATAAATTCTTGCCTCCGCTCACCACATACCCACTAGGAGCCTACAGGGAGGCAAATTTTGTAATTATAGGTCCTACAAATCAATTTTTGTACTTCTCTTGCGATTATTCACAACACTTTTAATATAAATTTTCTCTGGTTTTTGTTAAAAAAAAATTATTTTATTTGCAATATCTCCCTTTGATGATATTCAATAATTGCAGTTGTATTGTTGTACTTTGATTGATCTTTATTTTAATTGCATTGATATTCATAGTTATTTTATTCAACTTATATTCGTCCTTTTTTTTTATATTCTTATTTTTTTAATTGATTGTATTTATTATTATTTTTAATTTGGTACACTGAAAAAAGGACATAACATTAAATAAGTGTAGGACAAAAAAATCAAGTAGTAATACAACTCACTACATCTAAGGACAAATGACAATTTTATATAATTTTTTAATTCTAACAATTTCACATCCAGTAGGGGTAAATAGTCATTTCATTGCCTTCAACCAATTATAAAATAGTTTTTTTAATATTAAATATTAAAAAAATAATTTTTATTTTTCAAAATATTCAATTTAATACATAAATATTATAAAACATTATAGAAATTTTTTATTGGGATACAAAAGTCAAAACAATTTGACCGAAAATCGATTGCTATATTAAGTAGGGACTAATACTATTTGCTATATTAAGTAGGGACTAATACTATATAGATATTTATTTAAATGAAATATGTTTAAATTTTTTTGAAATTATTAAAGCTTTTTTTTTAACTTTTCTTTTTGGAAAAAAATATTAATTAGATTAATTATAAAAATTGAAGCTGCTATATACTTTTTAAAACTTAGTTCACTAATAAAAAAAAATATTATTATTATGATTATCTTATTATAATATATATATATATATATATATATATATAATTTTAACAAGAACGATTTTAATTGTATTTAGAAAAAGACGTGGATTTCTCTAAAAACAACCCGAATTACAATCTGTGCATAGGCCAAATGTGCATCATAAATGTCTGATGTCTTAGTTCCTATACCTATCTATAATCTCTGAGTTGAACTGATGCAATTTATACAAAAATGTCATGGGAATATGGCTACAAAGGAACATATCAAATACAAAACTTTGTTAAACGTGAAAAACTAATGAAAATGTAGATTTGTGTCCACCTGGTTCTGCTAAGAGGCCTCGTTCTCTTGGGTTGCTACCGGGTCTGGGTGTTCTGCTTGCATTGTTGTTGGGCCAATAGGAGAAATCAAATGCATTTGTAGGCGGGATGCTTAGTTTGAAGCTTTGGATTATGCGAATACAGTTGGATGATTGTGCTCTTGGGCGCCTTGTTGTTGTTGGGACTAGCGAATGGAGCAAATCAGAGTAGAGTTCATGTTGACAACACACATGACTAGGGCCAATTCCTCATTGTGGCGTTGCTCATGGGAATGAAATTACTTAGATTGTTGTTCCATTTGGGTTTTAAGTGCTGCAATTTCCTCTTGTTTTGAATGTACGCATTCATGTATTCTACCAATGGCACATTTTGAGCATTGGAATTCACCCCTACTATGATGCCACATAATTGCGAGGGAATGTTGACGTTACAACGACAATATGAGAGGTCAGAGCTTAATTGAGTCACACTGAAACCAAATAGTGTCGCCACCTTTGAGATTCAAGTGCATACTGCCAGACAATAGAACATGATGGATAAGAGCCAACATCATGACATTGGTGAAATACGTTTCGCGCGAGATGATGACAGGGGATGAGGCCAAGGACGTATGTCCCATAAATCTCTAGGTCGTGAGAATATTGTTGTAGGGGGGATTGAGACGTACAAAGTACCAGTTCCCACATGAGAATATAACTCAACAATACCAATTACCATCTATAGCATGAGAGTATAACTCAACAATACATAAGAGAATGGTTACTAGGATAATAGAGTCTCTCCATGCAAATGAATGTCATCAAAAGGAATGAAATACATCACTATATTGGTCAACTCAAATGCATGAATGGGGGACACAAGGAAAGAGATATTTCAAAATTATTAGAAGGTTTGAATCCCAAAAGAGATGGATTCTCTCACACTCCTCAAGGCTTGCACTCAACCCCCACACTCTTTGTTAGCGCTCAAAAGCACACCATCAAAGTTTTATGTTTCCTCATCAACTTTTGTCTAGATCTTTGGTTCTTGTGTTGTTTCTAGTAAAAATTTCATATGCCAAACCTTCATCTTGCTAGCCTCTTTCATTTTTTGTTGCTTACGAGTCTCTTAAGGTTTCCAATGCTTCTTGGATTGATTTGAAATACATTTAGGAAGGTGATTTAGTTCTTATCATGTCATGCTTATCATAAACTTAGGTTCAAATTTGAGCCCTTTTGCTTTCATTTGAAATAACAAATTTGGTCTTTGATTTAACCTTTTGAGCCTAGGATTTCATTACCTATCTTGACAAAAATAAAATGTTTTTGACCTAGATTCACTAAGAAGATATTTGGGTAGCATTTTACATTTTTGGGAAACAAAAGCTCTTTTTGTCTTTTAAGCCAATATTGGCCTCTCGAGCTTATAATTTGGGCTAAAACTTTTGGGGCCCACAAGCCCAATATCAAAGTTAATTCCAAGGTCGATGCCAAATGGGATTTCAATATCCACAAGTCAAACATCCATCACAAACACAACAATGGTTATCCTAGCGCCCAAGCACCAACCTACATGGAGGAGGCGCCCACCCGGGGCTTTCATATTGCACCGCGGGTCGAATATGTACTGAAATGTTGGTGTATGTAAACACCAAACAAGTCTTTTCACCCAACAAATGTGGTATATATCCCACAATGAAAAAATGAAAATACAACATCGTTTATCCTCCAAGGGCCTAATTGCTAAATGTTCAAGCACTATGCCACAACAAATTTTGAATTTCACAGTTGCTAGGTGTTAAATGAATAGTTCTCTATTGAAACGAGGGATATTTTGTCATTTCTGCAAATGATCATAATGCACTAGGCGTTGAAGGATGAAATTCCACGAAATCTCCAGATATGAAATAAAAGGCCAAATGTCAAACGCTTAAACACGCAGATGCTAAGAATCATTGGATTTGGCCTGCCATCACAGGAAAAAAAAAGGATCTTGTTGAAAAAATCAAGCCCAGATGAAGCTCTTCTTGTATGATTTCAACATTAGACCGATGCATATTGTATACATGGTAGCGTCCATTGGAGAAATGAATTTGGATTCAGATGCTCTCCGAGGTGTCCATAGCTCGAATACCAATCATCAATACAAGGGAAAACACACCAGACTGTGCCAAGAGGAAGAGGCAGTGAACATGCACTTCGCCTTGCATTGTAGCAGTTATTATTTCATGATGCAGTGTTTTGTGCCTTGGGCATTTATGCATTTTTCCTCCAGCACAATTTTGTCAACAATTTGGTATTCTTTGTGGTTCTTAGGATCACAAAAAATCTGTTGTGAGTTCATATTTATGAGAAACTTCAAAGCCTCTAGCACCTAATTGACAAGCCATAACGCCATCAAGTTATTCATCAACATATCAACGGGGTTCTTATGATAGTGTTGGTGTTGGAGGTTATGCTTCCGGAATAGTAACCACAAAGAGGATGCACATTTGGTTTCAAACTTGAACATTGTTGAAAAAATTGGAAGTTTTGAAATCAATCATGTATTTGCACATAGCCAAAGGTTAAACAGTGAGGCAATAGTTGATTTTGTAAAGGCCCTCTACAAGGTCTCCATGGATTCACTGAGAAAACTAGCTATGAAGTTTCTAGAATGAGAGGATCTCAGTTGTCAGCATCAAAGTTATAGGTGGCAGCGCCAGCTTGTATCAACCATTTTGCAGTGCCAGGTGCTGTGAACTCGTGATCTAGAGGTTTTGGAGGAACATATAGTCAAAAATTGGGAAGATAAGGTTATGACAACTTCTATCATTTCAGTTGAAAGCTAGAGGGACACCTGACCAAGGGAGATGCTCTCAAATCACAGGTCAATCAAAGCACATCCTTGATTTTTAGGAGACAGTTAAGGGACACCCTGAAATTCAAGGAAAAAACCAGTGATTTCAGGATCAGTTAGAGACAGATGGAAACTAGACTTCAAATTTCCAGGTTAAGGATTCGACAACAGAAAGAGAATCGACTCTTGTAGTCCCAACAACTTGAGACACTTGGCCCCGTTCTAGTTTTTGTGGCAAGAGTGTTTCTCATTTACTATTTTTATTAAAATCTGTAAAAGCTTGGGAGTTTTTTTGGAGAGTTGTAAAATACCCGAGAGGTCTTTAGGAACAAGGGGAATGTAGATATATCAGTTTGTAAGCCAGAGGGGTAGGCGGTTGTAATCTATTACTGCTATTGAATAATCATAAGAGTTGTAATTTCCAGACTATAATTATTTCGTTTTATGTGTCTTCTTATTTGAATATATCACAGATTTGAGGATCAAAGGGTGGAAATGGTTTATGGATCCCTAAGTAGCATAGGATCTATTGTGTTTTTCCCATTAGTCATTGTGCTGTATTTTTGCCCATCAGTTATGTTCTATTCAAGTATTTGTTGATTCATTTGCTGGCATAGGGGCAGACCTAGGGGAAGACCCAGGGTTCAACTCTAATAGTGCATCAAAAACCCCTAACTATTGGCCCTTACGACAACACCTGTGAAGCAAATGAAGTCTCACCCGAAGTAGCAATAGAGGGGGTTGCAGGACACAGGTGTCTACAACCAGAGAAAATGCAAGATGATGCCAAAACAACAGTGCAAAATAACCTAGATATTCTTAACAATATAATGCTTAACTTCGCAAAGTTAGTTATATCTTCTTATCTTCAATAGGAAAATAACAGTGTAATAACAGTAAAAGATAGCAAATAAAAAAGCATCAACCACATAGAAAAATATGATTTTACGTGGTTCACCCTCTCCCTAGGGATACATCCACAGAACTGTGTTTATTGATAGAATAGAAGAAAATATACAGTTCTATCTATGCACTCAGCTGCAGATCCTTCTCTATCTACTAACCTTGCGCACCCAGCCGCAGAGTTGATCTTCGCACCCAGTTGAAGACCCAAAATACAAGAATACTCCAAAACATAACACTTCTACATCTCAAAACCACTATCGCCTCCTCCTCTCAACTCTTCTATACCTCCATTTATACATTCAATTACTCTTAGAGAACCCTAGACCGAAGCCCAGGTGCTAAAACCCTAGATCCATATTTCCCAAACCCTAGGTCCACATAACCCTTATTTTAAGGACTTCACTGACTCGTTCTTCCTTCTTCTCTATGAGGTGCTCCAAAGCACCCATTAGTCTCTTCTTCCACTTGCTGACTTGTCCACGATCTATCTTCTTTGTTGTTTTGTCTTCCTTGATATTCTATTTCAATGGCTTGTTTTCCTTTACTTTGTTCCTTGTTTTATGATTCTTTAACCACTTCGACCCTTCCTCAGTTTGTGTGCCTTCCACACACTTCATACTTTTTCTTTCTTCTTCCTTAATATTCTCTTTCTTCCTTAATACATGACCAAGGGTCAACAGGTCCCCAACACTCACATGTGACTCGTCTTGAGTCACTGCAGGGTTGAGCCTTCTGTATTACTTCGAATGCAGATTGCGCATAGCAGCCTGTGTTTTTTTCTTTGTCCCTCCCTATTGTGTGCAAATTGTCTTTTCTGTGTCTGGTACCCAATTTCAATTGCACCTGGTACCTAGACTCTTCCTTTTCTTTTACTGGGATTTGTGAGGCATATGGTTGTCACAATACAGCTTCAACCGACTCCCATTTACCAAACCATCCTTCCATTCTCCATTAAGAGTCTTCAACTGCACAACTCCACCTTCTGTAACATATACAACCTCGAATGGCCCAAGCCAATGTGTCCTAAACTTTCCTGGATGCTTCATGAACTTGCTATCGTATAAAAGTACCAAATCTCCTTGTTTAAATGCTTTCTTCTTGATATGTTTGTCATGGTAAGCCTTTTCTCGTTCTTTTTGTACCTGCTGATGAAATCTTGCAATGAACCTGTCTTCCTCTAGTTCCATTAACTGTGTGAGCATGTCTTGAACAACGTCGATGACATCCATACCTGTAAATGCTGCAATTCTTAAACTAGGAACCAAATATTCCATAGGTACCACTATTTCCTGACCATAAACTAACTTGAAGGGGGTCTGCGATGTTCAATTTTTTCAAGTAGTTAGATAGGCCCATAACACTATTGGAAATCTCAAATCCCAATCATCTTTGTTAACACTGCAAATCTTAGTTAGCGTTGTCTCCAAAATTTTATTGAAATCTTCAACAGTACCATTCACCTGTGGGTGATATGGTGTGCTCTTCTGATGGTGAACTTCAAACTCTTGAGTCAAGGCTTCAATAGTTTTGTTAATGAAGTGTGTGCCTTGATCACTCATAAGGATCTTAGGGCATCCAAATCTGTTTATGATATCCTCAAAGATGAATTGCGCAGTTGTAGTTGCCCTACAATCATTAAATTCTCTTGCTTCTGCCCATCTGGTCAAATACTCTATAGCAGTGATAATGTATTGCGCTCCTGTGCACTTTTCTAGTGGGTTAATAGGTCCCACAAATTCAATAGCCCATTTCTCAAATTCATGTAACGTTAACTGAGGTGCTAAAGGCATCTCATCCCTTCTAGAAGGCTTCCCTATTCTTTGACATACATTGCAGCCTTTGTAGTATTCCTTAGCATCCTTATGTAAAGTGGGCCACCGGAGGCCAACTCTGAGAACCTTCTGTGTTGTTTCTTTCCCTGCATAATGTCGTCCTGCGATGCCTTCATGTGCTTATGCAAGAATCAATGGTATTTCTGACTCCATAACACATCTTCTTAAGATCTCATATGGTCCCATCTTATATAACTGTCCAGCTATAAGTTGAAAATATGCGACGCAGAATACCAACTACTTCTTCTAAATAAATGTATACTCATGGGGTGCCATTCCTGTGGATAGGAACTGGACTATATCGGGGAAGTGATCATCAACTTTCATGATGCCCAACAACTGTGCGTATGGTAGTGTATCATCCAAACTGGTAGGTTCCTCTCCATGTTCTAACCTGGATAAGTGGTTAGGTCCTTTATTCACTCTTCCTGGCTTGACCAGAATCTCAAAGTCATACTCTTGGAATAATAATAGCCATCTGCATATTCTTCCCCCCAACACTGGCTTGTTGACTAAGTACTTTAATGAAGAATGATCAATAAGCATCTTAAAATGTCCTCCCAACAAGTAGTGTCTAAACTCTGCAATGCATATACCATAGCTAAGCCTTCTCGTTCAATGGTAGTTTAATTCATTTCAAATGTAGAAAGATTCCTGCTATAAAAGGATATAGGGTGGTCAATATCTCTTGCACCTGGCTGTGCTAAAACTGCTCCTACTTCAATGGATGAAGCATCGACATGAACATGGAATTCCTTACTCCAATATGGAAAAAACAAAATAGGTGCAATGATAATTTTCTGCTTTAATGTGTCGAAGCTCTGTTGGCATTCCTCTGTCCATTGAAACTTACTATCCTTCTTTAATAGCTTCTCCATAGGTGTTGTTATATGTGTGTAACCCTTAATAAAATTTCTGTAGTATCTAGTGTGTCCCAATGCAATGCGTAGTTGCCTAACCAAAGTAGGAGGAGGTAGATCAACAATCATAACAATATTTGATGGATCTACCAACAACCCCTTCTTAAACACAATGTGTCCTAACAACACTCCAAAAGGTGAAAAGAAAATACACTTCTTCAAGTTAAGGGTAATTTGACATTGACTTCATTTATTCAACATTAATCTCAAACATTCAGTATGATCTTTCAGTAGACTAAAAACAATCCAGTCATCAAAGTATGCCTCCAAAAAATTATGTAAAAATTATTTAAATGCTTCTACCACCACCCTAGAAAAGATGGTTGGTGCATTCTTCAAACCAAAAGGCATCACAGTGTACTGGAAATAACCCCATTCTATTGAAAATGTAGTCTTATGTCTATCCTCCTTAGAAATTCTGATCTGGTGATAGCCTGAAAATCTGTCTTTGAATGAATAAACTTTTTGTCCTCCTACATTATCTAGAACTTCATCAGTAAAAAGTGTAGGAAAGGGATCATGTAAACATGCATCATTTAATTTTCTTAAATCTACACAGATTCTGATTTCTCCTATTTTCTTATCTTGGACCATCATAGGGTTGATCCATTCATATTATTCGACTGGTTCTATAATTCTTGCTTCCAACATTCTATCTAATTCAGTCTTAACTTTCTGCTTGTACTTGGGATTCAATGTGTAAGGCCTCTGCTTGACAGGCCTTGCATCTTCTTTCACAGGAATCTTCATTTCTCCCATGGGCCCTTTAATGCCCTTCATGTCTGTGAACTTTGTTGGAAACAAGTCCTGATACTCATGAAATAGTTTTGTAATCTTACCAATAGTAGCATCATCCCAATTGTCTCCAACATTTTTCAACTTAGGTGCTTGCTTTGTTCCAATATTAACCTTCTTAATTTTAATAGGCTGCCCAAAAAAAGGTAGGTCAATCCCTGGCCCTTCTATATCTCTTTGTCCTTCAGTTTTTGAAATGTTCACATTCCTAGGGTCATCATCCTCATCAACATTAATATTATAACAACCCTATAACCACTGAAGAGGTGTAGTCCATTAATCTTCTTCTTGTTCAAGAGGGTGGTTAGGTGCTTCCTCAAAGACCTTCTCTCTTACAATTTGTAAAGCCTGATCTACTGTGGAGTACTGAATTTCAAATAGGAACGTCTCTATAAATTTATGGGTCATACCATACCAATCTGTAGTGATTAAGCGCAATTCTGCTTGAAGATACCATTTGATAGGTGTAGTATCTAAATTTTTAATGAATTTATGTACCCACTGTTCTTTAGGAATGCTGCTCCAGGCTTCCTCACAACTTCGAACATAGTCCCTAGGACAACTTTGATTTGTGTATCGAACTTCGCAACTTTCAACTTGGTCTGAAAAGTGCATTGTCAACAAGGTGCGACATTGTACCCACTCCGTGATGTTCTTCTTGTGTGTTCCCCACCATCTAGCTGGCGTTGCTTTCAAGGCTTCATCTAGTGCCAACAAACTCTGTTTTACTGGTACAATTCCTTCAAATTCAAATAGAAATGTCTCTAAATTATTCAAGCCATCAAATGTAGGAAGGTTACTTACTTCTGTGCCAATCTAGTGAACTTCCTTAGTCAAGCTGACACACCTCCGCGTAGAGACTTTATAAATTCTGTTATGCCATTTTTCCAATGCTTCT
>JASDQU010683392.1:35150-51205 GCA_032191745.1 Picea mariana
TAGGATGAAATTATGTGTCAGCCAAGGATAATAGGACACTGTTATTTTCAAAGAATGGGGATATGATCTCCATGAACAAAAAAAAAAAAAAGAGACCTGTATCATGGTTTGGTAATTTTGTTTATCATATGCCTAATTCTAATAAAATGGTTGCTTTCACATTTTAAAGAATTAAGGGGTCTAAACACATCAACTTAGGATGCGTATTGAGGAGAAGGAAGAAGGCGAGGGAGCCTCCAATCATGATAAGGAGGCCAAAGTCCAAAATACCAGAGTTGGTAATACATAGACGCAAGGGAAAAGAAGAGTAGGAAACGATAAGAATCCCGGAGATGGAAGTGCAAAGCTACAAGCAGACAACAAGATACTGATGAGAGAGAAAATTCAGATAAATACTTGAGTGTTGTAGAGCTTAAATTAGTTGTAGAGGAAAATGAAGAAGGGATCAAACTTAAGACAAGAGGAAGAGGGAAGGTGCCATGAAAGAAGGGATGATCATGGAAGAGTTGGTTATTCTAGAAGTGCCAGCAGAGCTCATGGACACCACCCACCTCCTTACTCAGAAGGAAATTTTTATGCATCGAAAGATCCCAGAAGCAGTCTAGAGGTGTCTCCTGTTAGACAACAAAGAAGGAAACAAGAGGTAGATAGTTTGCAAGGAGAGATGAGGAAGCTCAAGCCACCTTCCTTCGATGGTGAAAGAGAAAGGGAAGATGATGTCGAAGCATGGTTGCTTGGACTCGAGAGATATTTTCAGTTGCATAAATATTCATCGAATCTGGAAGCTAAGATTGCCACCTACCATTTACACGGGAAAGCTACAACGTGGTGGGACCAATTGAAGCAAGTGGAACATGTTAATGAAAGTAGGATCACTTGGAAGCAGTTCAAGAAATACTTCTAGAAGGAGTACCTCTCAGAACATTTCTATGATAAGAAAATGCAGAAGTTCTTTGAACTCGGGTTGGGAAGAATGACTATGGTAGAGTACGAGAAGTTCTCGGGATTGTCAAAGAATGTTTGGTTCATTGGTGATGAGAAAGTGAAAATACAAATATTTCTAAGTGGACTGCAGACCTTTTTTAAGAAAAAGATCAAGTATGATGAGCCCAAGACCTTGATTGAAGCCAGCAGGAAGGATAAATACCTATATGAGCAAGGCCAGGGAAGAGAATCTCTGCATAAATCTTGGAAGGACAAGAAGAATGAGAATTTCGACCAGAGGAGGAAATGAGTCAAGCCTTCCTTCAATAGGAATGAGCCTAATAGAAATCGTCAATATCAGTATGCTAAGAGGGATTTCAAGAAAGAAGATTCCTTGGGAAAAGGGGAAGACCACCAATCCAATGCTGGGGATGCAAGGAAGATCACCTGTACAAGGATTGCCCACACAGAAAGGATAGAGTGAAGACTTCCCACAACATCCAAGAGGTTACAACAGTCGAATATATGGGAAGAATCTATGCAACTTTAGATGATCGACAAGCAGAGTACCAATCCAATATGATCAAGGTGGAAGGTAAGATCATAAATCAACCTTTTATTATTTTGATTGATTTAGGAGCAAGTCATTGTTACATTGATCCTAATATAGTGGATAGATTACATTTGGAGAAAAGTAAACTTGGAAAAGCAAGTTTGGTTCAATTAGCCACTGGAACCAAAAGAAGAATCCATGACATGGTCAAAAGTTGTTCCATAAGTCTTAATGGTGTGAATACTAGTATTTATCTAAATATCATACCATTGGGGTCTTATGATATCATGATTGGAATGGATTGGTTGGAAAAGCATCATGTTTTCCTAGATTGTCATAACAAGACATTTACATGTCTTGATGGAAATGGAAAATAGAGCACTGTGAAAGGAGTTCCAAGACCCATATCTATAAGGGAGATTTCATCCTTACAACTAAAAATATGTTTTAGGAAAGGATGTCAATTGTATGCATCTCATGTGGAAGAGCCAAAAAATACAAAGGGGCAAAGCCTCGAAGATTCATCGGTACTACAAGAATTTGAAGATGTATTCCAAGAAATACCCGGATTGCCACCAAGAAGGGAGATATATTTCTCAATTGATTTAGTGCCAGGAGCTGCCCCGATGTCAAAAAACACCTTACAGAATGAGCACACCGGAGTTAAAATAATTACAAATGCAGTTGGAGGAATTGTTGAAGAAAGGGTACATACGTCCAAGTGTTTCACCTTGGGGAGCACCAGTACTTTTCATCAAAAAGAAAGATGGAACCTTGATGCTGTGCATTGACTTTCGACAACTGAACAAGTGCACTGTAAAGAAAAAGTATTCTCTACCCTGAATTGATGACCTCTTTGATCAGCTAAGAGGAGCAAAGATATTCTCAAAGATTGACCTGAGGGCAGGATACCATCAGGTAATAATCAAGGAAGAAGACATTCATAAGACAACCTTTAGGACCATGTATGGGCATTATGAATTTGTAGTGGTGCCATTTGGACTGACCAATGAACCAACTGTCTTCATGTGATTAATGAATGGCATATTCATAAATTATTTGGATAAGTTTGTCATAGTATTCCTAGATAACATACTTATCTATTCTAAGTCTGAAGAGGAGCATGAACATCACTAAAGAATGGTATTCCAAGTACTGAGAGAACATCAGTTGTATGCCAAGTTGAGTAAGTGTTCTTTTTTATCAAAAGTAGATCCATTACTTGGGACACATTATTTCGGAGCAGGGCATAGCGGTAGATCCAAAGAAGATTGAAGCCATTAGAGGATGGCCAAAACCCAGAAATGTGTCAGACGTCAGATCTTTTATGGGATTAGTTGGCTACTACAGAAGGTTCATAGTAGGGTTCTCTAAGATTGCTCATCCCATCACTTCTTTTCAAAAGAAGGGAACTAAATTTGAATGGACACTCAAGTGTGAAAAGAATTTTAATTTGTTGAAGGAATTACTTACTAGTCCACCTGTGTTAAACATTGCTGACCCAAAGGAAAGTTGTGTGGTATGTACAGACACATGTAAGGAAGAAATTGGGGGAGTCCTCATGCAAAATGGACATGTCATTGGATATGAGTCCATAAAGCTTAAGGAACATGAGAGGAACTATGCCATGCATGACTTTGAACTTGCTGCCATTGTTCACGCCTTGATGATGAGGAGGCATTATCTCATGGGGAATAAATTAGAATTAAGGACATACCACATTGGCTTGAAGTATCTTTTTGAACAACCAAACTTGAATTCCAGGAAAACAAGATGGCTAGAATTTTTAAGTGAATATGACTTTGATATCAAGCATATCAAGGGAAAGGAGAATAAAGTTGCCGATGCACTTCGTAGAGGAGTGCATATCATGCATTCTATTGCTGTTAGTATGCATCAGTCAGAATTGAAGAGCAGAATTTTAGATGGTCTTGTTACAAACCAACATTACCTACAGGTAAAGGAAAAATTATAGCAAGGAGATGTACAACAGAAAATAAAGGAGTATGAGATAAAGGAAAACGGATTACTCATGCATAAAAATAGAATCTATGTTCCTAGTTCCATAGAACTGAGGAATTTGTTACTGAAGGAAATGCATGATGTTCCTTATGCTGGACATCCTGGTTACCATAAAACAATTACAACAGTAAGAATCCAATTCTTTTGGTCGGGAATGAAGAGGGATGTTGTTGATTACATCGCGCGATGTATGGAATGTCAGAAGGTGAAGGCTGAGCATAGGCACCCAACGGGTTTTCTACAACCATTGCCAATCCCAGAGAAGAAATGGTGAAGTGATCACCATGGATTTCATCACAGGATACCCATAATGAATAAGCAACATGATTCAATCATGGTGGTGGTTGACAAATTAACAGAGGCTACTCATTTTGTGTCTGTGAAGACAATGCATACATCGGCTAATATTGCAAAAATTTTCATGGGATACCTAGGACAATCGTCTGAGACAGAGATATTGCATGGGATACCTAGGATAATCGTCTCAGAGAGAGATACAAAGTTTACCTCCAATTTCTGGAGGGGATTGTTTAAATGATTTGGCACAAATCTAAACTTTAGCACAACATATCATCCCCAGATAGATGGGAAAATAGAGAGAGTCAATCGAATAATTGAGGACATGCTGATAATGTATGTGATGGATAAGCCATCTAAGTGGGAAGATTGCTTACACTTGGTGGAGTTTGCATATAATAATGGGTATCAAGCTTCATTGGGAATGAGCCCATTTGAAGCCTTGTATGGTAGGAAATATGATACTCCAGTAAGCTAGGACAACCCAGCAGATAGAGTGGTACTTGGGCCAGAGTTTCTCAAGGACATGGAAGACCAGGTGGTCAAGATGAAGCATAATTTAAAGGCAAATCAGGATAGATAGAAATTTATGCAAACAAGAACATGACAGCTAGAGAATTTAAAGTAGGGGAGCATGTACTTTTGAAATTGAGGCCCAAGAAAAGATCTTTGAAATTGGGTAGTTGTACAAAGCTGGCAGCTAGATTCTGTGGTCCATTTGAAATATTGGACAGAATAGGGCCAGTTGCATACATGCTTGCATTGCCTGCTTCCATGAATGTGCATAATGTATTTCATGTCTCTTTACTAAAGAAATATGTACATGATCCTAACCATGTTATTGATTGGCATCTGATTCAGGTAGAGATAGAGGGATATTTTTAAGTTCAGCTAGTGCAGGTATTGGACAAAAAAGTCAAAGTGCTCTGGAATCGAGTTATAGAGCTGGTAAAAGTTTAGTGGACCTGCTACGGTCCTGAAGATGCTACCTGGGAGCATGAAGATGCCTTACGGGCAGAGTACCCACAAATTTTTGAATAAATTTTAGATTTTGATCTCTATTTTGTATATGCATTGAGGGCAATGCTAAAACAAGGAGGAGGGGATGTAACACCCCAGGTTTTGAACCCCCATTTTAAATAATGTATTATTACAATGTTGAGAGGTCAAGGTGCCCAAACAATTATTAATAGGCCAGTGTGCCCAAGACATGTAATGTTTTTTTATCATTATTAATAATAAACACATGGATGGTTGCTAGACGAACAAGGACTAGAGTTATAGGGGGATATGATTCCACAAGAGAGGGGGCTTGAGGGGCTAAGGGTTTATTCCTATTTTAATTAAACTTTTTTGTCTAAGGGAGGGGATCAGTTACATGAGCTTCTTGGGGAAGGTCGGGAGGTTCTTTATTCCCCATGAAGTTACTTAAACCCGCCTCTAGTGTGATGGGGGGGTTGGACTGATGGCTTGTTTGTTGATTTCCAGTATGGTCACTCATTTCCCTCATGCAGTTTCATGCACCCACTTACCCATTCATTGATCCATCCTCATCCTCATCTTGGCTTGGGAAAGGGAACCAAACTGCTAAAGAATTATCCATAGTATGGTGGGTTGTAGTGGTCTCTGGTGTGATCCAGCCGTGACTTGAGGCCTTCATGTCTGATATGTTTTGGCCCGTGTCCAACATTGTTCACAGCTGCGAGTCTTGAGAGTTCCGGCATTGAGATTCTAGACCATTTGCGTTGGAGCTTGAATAAGGATAAGGACTGCCTGAGGGACTGCGTGGCAGAGAAGGGTGGGGGTCCATTCTCTCGGGTGGTGCAAGTTGAGTAGAAGAGAGCTGGGTACTTGGATTGTTGTGAGAGCTTGGGTGCTGACTGGTTTGGGAAGCCAAGTAACACTCTGGAACCATACTTATGGATTCATAGCCTTGGCTCGGGGGTGACATGACTGTTGAGTTTTGGAACAATAGTGTCTATGGTTGGGTGGAACGTCCTTGGTCTACAACTAGTTGGTGTCATATTTCATAAAGACAAGTGCTCTCTGTTATGGTATCATTTACATGTATATGAATGTATTTCCACTGTATATTTAATTATCGTTTAATTGAATCTTTAGACTATGCATGCTTGTTGACTACTGTTGTGCATGCCATTAAAGTCTTTTCTTTTATGCATCCTTAAATTTTAAAAAGGTATCAGTAAGAGAAAGAAGTCCAAGGGAGGGCTTGAAGGTAGCGTACCCCGGTCTGTGGGTGGTTGGGTATGTTACATTGGGGCTTGAAGCCCACAGGTTGGAGACCATGGCCTACACACTGAAAAATGAAGACAACCTTTGGAGGCCACAGGGACACCTTGGAGGACCTCACCTATTCCCCTACTATACCAACATTTTTCCTTTGGAGGCCAAAATGTCACATTTGGAGGGCTTGATGTCTTGTGGGGCTAGGGATTGGGGTGGTGGCATTGATTGACTTGACACTTGGCACGTTTTTGTGGAAGAAGGCATGGCTTGAAGGAAGAAACCCTAATGCATGAGAGGGAGGTCCTAGAAGGCCCAATGACTTCCATATTCTACTCCAATGACTTGCAAAAGGTGCCAAAACGTCACCCTAGAAGAGGGATGACATCACTTTAGAGTTTCTTAGGTGCATTTTGAAAGTTAAATTTGAATTTTATAATGTAAAGGGGAAAAGTGAGGTCGTTGACCCCTTACTTTGTGGTTTACCCTAAAATTAACTGGACAAACACTTTTGGTAGGATTTGTATAAATAAAGATCACTTCTATTTCATTTTATCATAGCTCTCCCATTGCGAGAAGACTAGTGGCTGAAATTTACACCCTACTTGGGAAAATTTGGCATCTCTCTCTTCTGCAAATGATTTTTGCTGATATCTCTTGGTGAATGATTAAGCTAAGGTGGTGCACACCTCTTGGAGACTTCTTTTCTTACTTATGAATGGTCATTTCTTGGTGAACTAGGGTTTGATCTTACATCACTCTTGGAATTTGTAAGGAAAATTTGTAATTATTAGTTCTTCTTGCTTGTTTCATGATTATTGTTGGTTGAAACCCTAGGAAAATTATAAGTGCATACACCCTCCATTAATCTTCAATTCATTTTCTAGTTTACAAGCCATTTATTGCAAGGTTGCTAGGAGGAGTACAAGGGTGTACACCCTCCTAGATATACCTTGGTTTGATTTGTATACCATAGGGAGTAAGAGGATTTACACCCTTAGGGATTTTGTTGATCTAACTCTTACTTTTCAAGACTTCATTCACCCAAATTTTAAAGGCACTAATCTGAAGTTTGCATTGGATAAATAAATTGTTTGCATTGGTAAACGTGATTTATTGAGATATTGATATTGTTTAAGTTAGGATCTATTATTTACACTTTGTGGTTGATAAGGCCCCTAGGGAATCTAGGTTTGCATAGCCTTCTTGGAGATATACCTAAACAAAAGCTACATCCATTAGGGCTGCAACAAATTACTCTATTTTTTTATTATTTATAACTCACATTTTAACCGTCAAAATTTGCTAGCAAGCTACCATAATAATCTACTAGTCTCAATGCACTTTTTGGGTGGTTTAATTTCTTGTTTTGTGGGTTGAAATTTTCTTTTGTAGAAATAGTTTGATACATCTAATCAAATGAAAGTTCAACACAACTAGCCCGAGGTAGTAATTTTTCCACTTCAATTCTAGCACTCATGCTTGTCAACGACTTTTTTTCCTTACAATGATTAAGAGTTTCGAGCTCTTCCATAAATACAACATAAAAAGTTCTACGGTCTTAGAACTTTGACCCATCATAGATATATGACAACTATCTCAACCCACTACCAAACCATAATTTCTTTTGTAGGGGCCCAAACATCAATAGGGTGACAGGAACATGTAGAAAATAAGTAAACCGAAAGGTGGAACCAAGACCATGCAAAATACTAATGATTACATGTTAAAGGACACAAAAGGCACATATACTCTGTTGATATGACTCCTATCTAAATGTGGTAGTCCAGAAAACCAATGCCCATACGATGAATCCTAGTTCTTAGATAATAGCCTAAGGAAGAATCAATTGGGCAATATTTCTTTGATGAATCAAATGCTAGCTAAAGAGAAATAGATCAAATCTTCTTCATAATATTTTCTACAAGATTTCTCATTGTTGTTATAACCTAGTATGACGATAATTCAAAAATTGTAGTGAAAATCGAAAACAAAAATACTTCAAGACATATTGATTGCTTATCCCAAGAACATCAGTGGCCGCATATACAACAAGTAAGATTGAGCACTTGATTGTTGAGATTTGATTTATAAGCGTTGTTTTTATATGGTTTTTAATGATTTGACATGTTTTTTGTAATTTTCATAGGAGTGAGAAGAATGATATGGAAAACGTTTGTGCACAATATGAGATTCTACATAAGCGGAAGAGATTCGAGGGATGCCACACATAAATCCTTTCCTAAGTTTGTTTCCTCTACCTGTTGGGGTGGGCTCCCTAGATTCCCTACATCATGGATTCTATGGCCCTTGGTTGCATCCTGGTCATCATCACAGACAACGTTTCCCTGACGTACCTAGACGTGGTTTCATGAGAAAAGACCTCGCTATTGGTTCCTAAGTGTGACATTGTGAAGCTGGGCAAGGTGTTGGAGCATGTCACTATCAAAAAACTCAGTGCCATATAAAGGGACCTCTAAAATGGAACCATTTGACAGGCTCTATTGTTCATAAAGACACTATAGAATCATATGTTATCATCCTAATCATAAGGTTTTTTTTATTTTTTTATTCAGGATGTTTATAGATAATGTGAAGAGATTCTGTGTAATAGGACCTAGTGATCTCGACTATAGATGAATCTATATGCAACATATTTATAGGATCGTGTCTTAAATATATCGAAGGGATTCGACTTATGCACTCAACCGCCACTGCGTGGATGTTTCATGGATTTTTGTGTGGAAGATGCATTGCCCAAGTAATAAAATCACAACAACCTCAATAATAAATACATCAATTATTGAAAGTAGGCAGTGAGGATCAATCAAACGTAGGCGGTGAGGGTCAATTGTGCACAGAATGTCGTCGATGTTGGAGGTTGAATCCCAACAAATAGCAAAGGAGGCAGGGGACAGGTGGATAGGTGACATGGAAAGTGGTATTAGACGACAGGTTTTGCCTAGTTGATAGGTTTTGGGAAAAAGTTGTTCCAATATACATACCTTTCATATAATCATTAAATAAATAAATATTTTATAAATAAACTGAATAGATAAAATTCATAAACTTTTAGTAAAAATATTTGTGTTGTAATTTCATATAAAACATATTTAAAAAAATAAAATTGAGTACAAATATTTATGTTGTAATTTCATATAAAACATATATTAAAATATATAAAATTGAGTAAAACTATTTATGTTGTAATTTACAATATAAAATTGAATAAAACTATTTATGTTGTATTTTCATACAAACATATGTAAAGAATAAAATGGAGAATGTAATAGGTATTTTTAAGGTACCAGATCTATTATAATAGCTGAAAACATATATATTGCAGAGAATAACAATGAAACAACACGATAGATGAAACCAAAACACCAGAATAATATCTTTATTGATAGGAAACAATGGTCACTTTCCTCTTCAAGGGGGAAACCACCAGCAAAGAAACACTCTATTACAATAATTCTCAAGACAAAAACTTATCATGCCCTCAACTCCTATTTATACTAAATCTATCTACCAAAAGAACAATCTAGAGGAAGATCTTCTAGAAGCAAAAGCTTCTATTAGGTATTCTTACATTTGACTTATTCTTCCTTATTACTGGACCTTATTAATATTTTCCTTTATTACATGGAAAATATATTATTCTACCTACATGAGGGGTTGGGGAGGTTAGTTCCCTAACATGCCTTTCCCTTTAAAAACAACCTTGTCCTCAAGGCTCGAGATGAGGAAATTGTTGTAGAATGGTAGATGGATCCTAGGTGGCATTTGCTCAAGTTGTATCTTTCCACTATACTAACACTTCCTTGATGGTGCGTTGACGGAGACGACACTCACGTTGGTCCAACACTTCTTATGGCTGCATGATACAGATTATTTTCAAAACGAAATGAAAGAAGATATATTTAAATGAAATACACATAAAAATTTCTAGAAACAAAGAAACACAACAATACATGATTTCTATTAATGAAATAAATGTACAAATACTATAAAAATACAAAGTGCGAGACTCACTAGAATGGTGGTAGATTTATCTCTAAGAAGAGATGTGACGACTATGCTCATTCACAAGAAGATGATGATTACAATGAGGCTCTGAAGGGATTTTTATGATAAACATGAATGTCAAAACCCTACACATCCAAAAACCTAACCCTACGAGATGAAACACCAAAAGTCATGTGGGCCTCGTTGGGGTAAGTTAGTGCATTAACTTCCCGAGGTCATAACTTTTTCATACGATCGTTGTTTTAGGCACATGATAGCCCTTTGGAAAGGTCTTTTCGATAACTACGCATTATGCCGTCAAACTTTAACTCTGTCTACAGTTTGACTGTGGCAAGCCAAGAAAACACTATTTAGAGCCCCAAAATGGCCCTAGAAGTACAAAAAGATGTACTAACATGAAAAATTACAAAATAAGCCAGTTGGAATAGGTGGGAGGCCACCAATATCCACTTGGATGTTGTGTAGGGCTCCAGGACAACCCTTTAAGTGTAGAACCCACAATTACAAATAAATGTCCCCATTACAGAGAAACATGCTGATTGAAAACTGTCAAGATGAGCCAGTTGGAATTTGGAATAGGAGTGTGGCCACCAATATCCACTTGGATCAATCCTCCCCCCTTAGGAAGAAATGGTATCCATTGCATTGAGTGCTCGGGAAAGAGGGGAAAGCATTTTCTAAATCTGAATATTGGTGAGATGCGTTCCTTATTGGAGAAGTTGCGTTGTTTGGTTTGTGGAAGGTTGTCAAGAAACTGTTGCTAGCGGGGTTGAATATGTTCCACCAACATGTTGTCTCTGGGATTGACGAGGCATTGTGTAGGAACCATTGTAGGTGAAGAAAAAATATCTTCTTTCTCTTCTGTAATCTGCTTCTGCTGGATAGAAGGTGTTGAGGTTGCAGTGGTTGTAGTGGATTTATGTGCATCCTTTGAACAGACTATGAAAACGATGAATTTTGCAGTATGAGACATTACCTTGCAGAACTATTTTGGTGGAACAGTAGTTGGAACTACCTCTGGTATCCTGTAGATATGACCCCCTAGAGTAATAATGACACTACAGGGTCGAGACTCATAAACAACATGATGTTTCCACATATATGGTTGGCCCAAAACAAAATCATAGACATCAGTAGGGGCAACATCACACACTACCTCATCCTTGAAGGGTTGGATGCCATAGGACAGGTAACATTGTTGACTAACATGGAGATCTCCTCCCTGGTGAAGCCACTCAATGTTGTATGGTTACAGGTGTGGTGTTGTCGATAACCCCAATAGTTTGACGACCTCAACTAAAATCAGGGTCTTATGACTACCACTATCAACAATGAAATTCAATGGGTTACCCTTCACCCACATCTATGAATGGAAGAGGCGTTCCCCATCTTCAGGATCTACTAGTTATTATGGTTGAATTATTGATGTTGCGACAGTAGCAGTAGGGTTTGTGTCGATGATCTGTATGTTTTCAATATTTTCTGGATTAGATTCTAAATCAGGGTTTGACTCCTTGTCTTTGACCTCGGCCACCAATGACTGTTTCGAGGGACATTCATCGGTGTTGTGCCAGGGGATTTTGTGGAAGTCGCACCACTTCCTAGTGTCATTCTTTGTCTTTCATTTCCCCTTATTTTCCTTTGTCTTGGATTGGTTGTCAGAAGGTTGTTGTTTAGGGCCGTCTTTACCATGCTTTGGTTTTTGTGGATTTGCAGAACTAAACTCCCATTTTTTCTGGTGCCTAAATTTCTGCTCAATTTTGACAACATATCCATAGGGAGCTCACAATAATGAGATGTTTAGGAAATCCATTTCGGTTTGGATGTACCTATGCAAATCCTCATGGTATTTTAGAACCAGATGTCGCTCGAATTATTTGATACCCAACTTGGTGCGCAAGGTATGGAAAGCATTTGGGAACTCCGACACTATTTGTCTCTTCTCTTGCCACAATGTGGTCCATCTCATGTATTGGTATTCATAGTTATCAATAGAGTAGTATTGTTCCTTGACAGCATCCTAAAAAAAATCCCAAGCGGGCTCAACCCCATATATTCTAGATTCCTCTGTGAAAAGTTTCTCTCAGTAAGTTTCCCACCAATGTTTGACATGGAGGAGAGCCTTGAGGAGTGCGAAGGTTATCTTTTCCTTGTCAAAAAAATTGTGAATAGAGAAATAACCTTCTATCAAATTCAACAATTTTTCTAAGGCATCCACATCTATCTGACCTTCAAATATGGCAATATGAAAATTAACTTGTACCTTGAAGGGAGAGGTTCCTCCAAAGTGGGTGCTTGATAAAGATGCACCTATTTCTAATGGTAGGCATTGAAGGATGTGGGAAAAATTCTTGTCATTTTGTCCCTCTATCGTGCGAGAGATTGCTCAAGCAACATATTAATAGAATCTTCTGCCCCACCATTTTTATTTCCTGCTGCCATAGAGAGTTTCTTGGGCGTGCGAGAGTGATTGTACTCAAGAGAGAAAAGATTGAGACCCAACTTGTTGTAGTTGGACCTCATTGAGGACATGCATTGAAAAACGATCAAGAGCAACCTGCTCTGATACCAATGATCCATATTATTTTTGGAACGAAAATAAAGCAGAGATATTAAAATGAAATACACATAAAAATTTTCAGAAATAGAGAAATACAACAATACATGATTTCTATTAATGAAATAAATGTACAGAGACCGTAAAAATATATAGTGCAAGACTCGCTAGAATGGTGGCAACTTGATCTCTGAGAAGAGATGTGACGACTACTCTCATTCACAAGAAGATGATAATTACAATGAGGCTCTGAAGGAATTTTTATGATAAACATGAATGCCAAAACCCTAGACATCCAAAAACCTAACCCTAGGAAATGAAATGCCAAAAGTCATGTGGGCCCCATTGGGGTAAGTTAGTACATTAACTTCTCGTGGTTGTAACTTTTACATACAATATGTGTTTTAGGCGCATGATAGACCAATGGGAAGGTATTTTCAAGAACTATGCATTATGCCATCAAAGTATGACTTTGTCTAAATTTTGATTGTGACAAGCCAAGAAAACACTATTTAGAGCCCCAAAACAACTCTGGAAGTACATAAATATGTACTGACATGAAAACTTCCTAAATAAGCCAGTTGGAATAGGTGGGAAACCACCAATATCCACCTATATTCTCTGTAGGGCTTCAGGACAACCCCTTAAGTGTAGAACCCACATTTACACGAAAATTTCCCATTACAAAGAAATGTTTTCAACTGAAAACTGTCAAGATGAGCTAGTTGGGATTTGGAACAGGTGGGTGGCCACCAATATCCACCAGCTGAATCACTGCAACTAAATGGAGATTTCTTCATCCAACTTGGGAAGGCTAGTTTGAGTTTGGAACTTAGTTCCAATCACCTTCTTTAAGCATGAGACATGAAAAACAAGATGGAGCTTAGAATGATTGGGCAAAGCTAACTGATAGGCCACTTGTCCCATGTGCTTGAGAACTATTAAGGACCATAAAATTTGGGCTCCGGTTTTGGACAATGGTCGAAATTGAGTGAAGTCTTATTATAAGGTGGCAATCGAAGAAACACCTGGTCTCCTTCAACAAATTGATGTTTAGAAGCACCTTAATCTTCTTGTTGCTTCATGTGATTTTAAGCCATGACCAAATTCTCTTTGAGGGTACAGAGAATAGCCCCTCGAACTATAATAGTTTGGTCAACCGCCTGGACATTCGAGACATCGGGAATGTATGATATAATTGAAGGTGGATTTTGTACATATACTGCTTCAAGAGGAGTCATGCGGGTATTTGTATGGTAAGAAGTGTTGTACCACCATTCAGCTAGTGGTAACCAATGAGCCCACTAATTTTTCCTTTTAGATGCAAAACACCTCAAATATGTTTCCAAACACTTATTGGCAACTTTAGTTTGACCATCAGTCTGGGGATGATAGGTGGTGCTGAGATGCAACTGGGTGCCCTGTAGTCTGAACAATTCTTGCCAAAAATTGTCGGTGAAAGTGAAATATCGATCAGAAACAATAGAATGAAGCATGCCATGAAGCTTGAAGACATGATCCATGAAAAGTTGAGCCATAATAGAGGCGGTAAATGGGTGTTGAAGAGAACAAAAATGAGCATACTTGGAAAGATAATCAACTACCACCATGTTGATTGACTTATTGCATGATTTAGGTAAGCCAACAATGAAATCCATAGAGATATCCCTCCAAATAGCGGGTGGAATTGGAAGCAGTTGTAGTTTTCCAAGGGATTTGACTATTTCTCCCTTGTTGTGTTGAAAAACATCACATTCCACCACAAAATTCTGAATGTCCTCTTTCATACCATCCCAGAAAAAAGAACATTTGAACCAGTCATAGGTTTTGGTAAACCCTGAGTGCCCCACTATTGGTGTATCATGAAGCTTAGAAATCACCATGGATTTAAGTTTAGACTATTTACTGAAACACATACAACCTTTGTAGAAAAGCTCATCATTGTGCTAAGAGTACCCTGGGGAAGTTGGAGAATTGGCTTGCAATTGTTGGATCAAACGTGGAATTTTGGGATCTTGCAGCCATTTCTGGCGAACATCTTGGAGCCAATCTAGTACAATGAAGGAGAGGGAAAAAAGGGACCCTTCATCTTCATATTTTCTTGAAAGAGAATCAACAGAAGAGTGTCTTTTGATTTCTTGTAAATGATATCATAATCATATCCAAATAGATTAGTAACCCATTTTTGTTGCTTTAGGGATGAAGGGCATTGCTCCAGAAAATACTTGAGGCTTTGATCATGTGTCTTAATTTGGAAGCGTTTCCCCAATAGATAAGGGTGTCAGAGATCCATTGAATATAGAATAGCCAACATTTCCTTTTCATATATTGATTGGCCCAAATGTCGCTATGAAATTTGTTTATTGGTAAAGGACAAAGGTTAGCCATCTTGCATAAGAACTGCTCCAATTTCTCTCCTGGAAGCATGTCATTCCAGGACAAAAGTCTTTGTGAAGTCAGAAAGGGTCAGGATAGGAGTGGTGCACATAGTCGCCTTCAAGGCTTGAAAGGCCTGACCAGTTGTGGAATTCCAAGTGAAAGAATTATTTTTAAGGAGAGCAGTGAGAGGCATCGTAATATTTCCATAATTCTTAACAAACTTGCAATAATAGCCTGTTAAACCCATAAAATCACGCAATCTTTTAAGAGTCTTGGGGAAAGGGAAATCTTGCATAGCTTCAATCCTCTTAGGATCCACCCTGACACCTGCCTTGCCAACAATATGACCCAAGTAGTCGACTTTTGAGCCTCCAAAAGCACATTTAGATTGTTTGAGGAAAATTTGGTGTTGAGAGAGTAGATGAAGAACTCGATCCACATGAGCAATATGGGTTGTTCAGGTTTTACTATAGATGATAATATCATCAAAGAAAACTAAGAAAACATTACAGAGAAAAGGACGGAAGACATGATTCACGAGGCTTTAGAAAGTGGAGGGAGCATTACACAAGACAAAGGGCATGACCAAGAACTCATAGTGGCCCGCATGAGTTCAAAATGTAGTCTTAGGAATGTCTGCCTCTTTCATACGTATTTGTTGGTAGCCAAAACGAAGATCAAGTTTAGTAAAGAATTGGGCACCACTTAATTCATCCAAGAGATCATCAATGACAAGAATTGGAAATTTGTATTTGATGATGAGTTTGTTGAGGGCATGAAAGTTAGGACACATGCACCTAGAGCCTTCTTTCTTAAGTACCATGACCACATGAGAATAATAGGGGCTAGTACTAGGAAGGATAATGCATGTGGCGAGCAATTCTTGAACAATTTTCTCTATTTAGTTTTTCTAGGCAAAGGGATGATGATAGAGATGAACATTGGGAGGAAGGTTTTCGAGGACAAGGGGAATGGAATGATCATGAACACTATGGGAAGGAGGAAGTCCCTTGGGAGTGGAAAAAACATCTTGATGTTTGGAGAGGATGG
>JASDQU010683393.1:0-23075 GCA_032191745.1 Picea mariana
ACAGGTCTGATCAAAATTGGATGTTCCAAGTGGAATTTACGGTAACTTCCTCACCACTTGCTGATTTTTGGATTTTCCAGGATATCTCTCTTGTATAGAATGCCCCGCACAAAATAATTGATATAAAATTTTGAAACTCGCACCCAAAATACTACAGACTGTCCAAAATCCAATGCAACCAGTCCCACTCAATTTGGATACTCCAGCAAGAAGTTATGCTTGTTTTACCTGGAAAACCTTCTTGAGACTAGTCAATAGGACTAGTCAGATACCCTATATTACACAAGGTTTATCTACAAATTTAAGATGACCCAGAATATGAACTTTTTTCCAAAGATACCTTGCTAATTTCTGTAAATTTTCTCCAGCGTTCAGGGTCTGAAATGTTACAGAAAATTTTTTATAGCAAAAATTTCACAATGACTCATTTCAGGATGATTCCAGAACCCTATCTTGTACAGGCTGTATCTCCGAAATTATAATGCCTCAGGAGCTGAATTTTGAACCCAACGTACCTTAATCTGTCTTCTAAATACCCTCCAAGCGGTTCCTTCTGAAACATTGTAGAAAAAAATTTATAGCGAAAATTCCACGGTGTGTCAGATGTAGCAGCGAAACCCCAAGACCTTGAGCTCTGATACCATATGTTAAGAACCAAACAACAATATGGCATAGAAAAACCTCAGGAAAAGTACTCAACACCTTGAAAAAGAGATAATTTCAGATAATAAGCCTCTTCGAGGGGGCAACCTCCTTTTACCCCACTTAAATGTTCAAGTACAAGATGATTCAAAATGAAAATGTCTCCTTGGTATATATAGGAGACTAGGAGGTATAATTACAAATAATGGCCTAAAGCCGACATAATTAAAATAAAATTACTAATTTAAATTACAACTAATGGCCTAAAGCCAACATAAATAAAATAGAATTACTAATCTAATATGCCCCAATTAAGGGGTAACGGGCCAACATTAGGGCTTAACAATGTAATAGGCATTTATGTATGTTTAATGCAAGTAGGTAGATTTAAATGATAGATTAGATAGTTTAGGAGAATAGGAGGGAAAACAGATGATAGACACCCTCAACCTTTCTATCATTGTAAAATAATTCAAAATTCATAAGTTGTAGAGTTGCACAGAGGAGAACAAAGAATTTTATGCATTTTTAGTTGTTAATTTCCATGTACAGGAGCACTCGAATTAATAGAAGAAAGATTTGATTCCAAATCTACGTGTTGTTATGGTTGCTGGAACCACCTATTAAATGGTATGTTGTAGGCTTGTTTGCATTCTCTGTATCCATTTTCTTTCAATGCTATGTGTATATATAGGCTCTAGAATTCTATGTTGAATGTTTGAATTCTGGATAAGGGGAGAATGAGTTGCAGTTGTTTCTCTTTCTAAGAACTCATGCAAAGAGTCCAGTGGAGGGTCCGTAAGGAGTGCGTCGACCAGGCTCTGAGTTTCATCTCATAACTCTCAAAGGAGATTCAAATTATGTCTTTACAGGCAAGAGTGCTAGTAGAGCGTGGAGCCATGCAAAGTGTGCACAGGCTGGGAGAAGGGAACAAATTATTTCAAACTCACAGAGGAGTTGAAGAATTCTCTATTGCAAAGAGTGCATAGAGCCAAAGACCCAAATAACTAGAGGTTATTTGAAAATTTTCTGCAAGGAGTGCGCGGAGAGACCCTTTTGGAAGCCTTTAGTTCACAAGCGAAAGATTATAAGGGATAGAACCTTTGAAGTGTTCTAAGGGAGGTGGAGGTAGAAATCATCTCACTGAAGTCAAGTTCAGGAGGAAGGATGCCAAGTCATTTGGCCAGAAGTCCTCGTGGAGTTGAAATGGACGATGGAATCGCTTCAAGGAGAAGTGCCAAAATTCCATAGGCCATTCGATCTGATAGACCAATGGAGAGATTAAGACTAAAAGTATTTCAACACCCATAAGCTCAGGAAGGATAGTGACCATCAGATCCAGATCAACGAAGGTCGTTGATCTCGTATGTGAATTCACCATATTAGGGATCGAGAAGTGGAGTAGTTCAAGGTTGGACTCGAGAGTTGCGAACTCCCGGGTTGTGAAATCCTGATACAGCCAAGACCGTTGGATTGAGGGAAGCACATAGCCATAGATTTCATCGAGAGTATGATTTCAGAGTCGAGGATCCACATAGGAAGAGGAACGGTTGTTGGTTGTTCACTCGAGTTGTAAAATCCAGAAAATATGTGTGGATAGCTGGCAAGAGATCACCCCGTGAGTAGAGTAAAGCGGTGGAGACAAGTGGCATGTACATATCACTTTGGCAGAGTCCACATAGTGTTGACTTATCACATTTCATAGATTCACAAGGGAAGAGAACGAGAGCTCGACACTCCGACTCGCAAAGTCACAAATTACAAAAGGTGCTTGCGTAAGGCTTGGCTGTGGTCATATTGGAAAACGGGTTGAAGAGGGGGCTTAAACATTAATACCATTCAAAATTTCTCATTTTAGCTATTGCCAAGAGTTGTGGCATTGACTTCAAAGTACCCAACTCATGAGACCTGAAATCCTTTGCGGGTTTAAACATAGAATTTAGTTAACCCTTTTTGTTGTTTATAGAATATCCTACACGGATCTCGGCCTGAGGGTAGGAGGTATTCACCAGTTGTGGTATCAGAGCCTGATTTTATCTATATATTGCAAGCAGAGGGAGCCAGAGGAAAAGGAGGAGTCTTATACGCACTAGTTGTGGTATCGGAGCCTAATTTTGTCTATATATTGCAGGTAGAGGGAGCCAAAGGAAAAGGAGGAGTCTGATATGCACCAGTTGTGGTATCAGATCCTAGAACAAATTCTTTTCTTTCTACAATAGAGAGGAAAAGAGGAATTTTACATCCATGCCGCCGAGAAGAAGAGAAAGGCCCATACCTGATCCAACAGTGGAAAGAGAAATGCATGAATTACGAGCCAGACTTGATGCTATGGAGACACCATAGAGGTGAACAATTGACGTTGGGGATATCAGAGAAGATGAAAGTGAAAATGAGGCTAAGAATGAAGGAGAAGAAGTTGCAGTCGAAGATGCTACAGAAGAATGCCTATTCAGGGCTGTTGCAAGGATAGGTGCAAGGGAAAAAATGAACATTCCAATGTACAAAGGCAACCTAGATGTTAAAGAGCATCTAGACTAGATTAGAGATCTAGACAAACACTTCGACTACGAGGATGTCGAGGAAGACAAGAATTTCAAACATGTTGTTACTAGACTTAAAGGGCATGCAGCACTGTGGTGGGATGAACTGCAGGCTGACAGATGTTGCAAAGGCAAGAAGAAAATCAAGAGCTGGGACAGAATGGTTTCAAAAATGAAAGCCAAGTTTATACCCAGGGATTATCAAATAAATATTTTTTGGAGGATGCAAAATTTGTGAAAGAAGATGATGTCAGTGAAAGAATACACTAAAGAGTTCTATAGGATAAACATCAGAGAAGATCATTGGGAAAGCGATGATGAGAAAGTTGCCAGGTATATGAATGGTCTACGATATGACATTCAGGACGAGATGAGCATGATGACCATCTGAACCATAGAAGATGCTTATTAGATGGCTCTAAAATCTGAAGAGAAGCTTAGCCGAAATCAAGGTCAAAGAGGCTGAGGCATAAGTCAAAGAAGAAGCAAGACAATTTCCATGGATAGAACTCAAAAGCCTAAATAAGAGGGGAAGAAATCTCAAACTCAATCTGAGAGAGGAGGAAGCTCACAGGGGAGGCAATATGATGATAGAAGTACTTTTCCTTGAGCCAGAGGAAGAGGAAGAGGCAGAGGAGGTGAAGTGAAATGCTTTGTCTATGGAAAAATCGGACATAAATCCCATGAGTGTCCAGATATGAAGAAATATGGTGGTGAAACTCACATTGCTGAAACTCAAGGAAGAAATGTTGAGGCAGAGGATGTTGAGGGTGGAATATCTTTGATGATGTGGAAAGTTGTCTTGAAACCGGAGAAGGAGCCAAAGAACCCAGCCCAAAGGAACAATTTGTTTTGGACTACTTGCAAAACCAAACATAGGGTATGCAAGGTCATAGTGGACAGTGGTAGCACATATAATCTTATATCTACGAAAATGGTAGAAAAGCTGGAGCTGGAGACTGTTGCGCATCCAAGCCTGTACAAAGTTTCGTGGCTACAAAAAGGACATCAGGTAAATGTCACTAAATAATTTTTAGTTGAATTTAAAATAGGAGGATATAAAGATGAGGTATTATTTGATGTCATTCCCATGGATGTTTTTCATCTATTGCTGGGTAGACCGTGGAAATATGACAAAAATGTGGTGCATGATGGGAGAAAGAACACGTACACTTTGGAGAAAACTAGTAGGGCACACATGTTGCTGCCAATTAAGGATAAAGAGGTGAAAACAGAGATGAACAACACTGTACTTCTCATGAGTGGGAAGGAACTTCTTAATGAAGTCAAGAAGAAGGAATACACACAATTCATTTTGGTTAGGAAGCCCAGAATTGTTTTGAACAACACTAGGATAGATGATTTGCAGGAAGAAATCCAGGAGTTGCTGGAAGCATTTGTTTATATGGTAGTGGACGAACTAACTTTTTCGTTGCCACCTATCAAGAGTATAAGTCATCATATTGATATTATACCTGGAGCCAGTTTTCCGAACAAATCATCTTATAGGTTGACACCGCAGGAAAATGAAGAAGTTAAGAGACAGGTCCAGGACTTAATGGACAAAGGATTTATTCGGGAGAGCTTGAGTCCATGCATTTTTCTAGTAGTGCTCAGCCCAAGGAAGGATGGTGGTTGGATATTGTGTACAAAATCAAGAGAAATCAACAAAATTACCATCAGGTACAGGTTCCCCTTGCCAAGGATGGATGACTTAATGGATTTCTTGAGTGCAACAAAGATTTTTTAAAATATTGATTTGAAAAGCAGATATCATCAGATTAGAATGAGAGAAGGTGATGAATGGAAGACATCATTCAAGATGAATGAAGGGATGTATGAATGGTTTTCATGCCATTTGGCTTGACGAATTCAAACAGTACTTTCATGAGTTTGATGAACGAATTCTTGAGAGATTTCATTGGGAAATCTATCATTGTATATCTTGATGATATATTAATTTTTAGGAAAGCTGAAGAAGAGCATTTGAAGCATTTAGTTGCAGTGATGAGAAGGTTACAGCAAGAGAAATTGCTGATCAACATGAAGAAATCATCATTTATGAGGACATAGCTCATTTATTTGGGTTTTGTTATCCCTACAAATGAATTGAAAATGGATCCGGAAAAGAGAAATGCGATTAAGGATTGGCCATCGCCAAAGAGCGTGTTTGAAGTTTGAAGCTTCCATGGTTTGGCTAGCTTCTACAGGAAATTCATCCGAATCTTCAGTGGAATTAGTGCACCAATGATGGATATGGTGAAGAAAAGACATAAATCTTTTCACTGGACAGAGGAAGCGGAGAAGAGTTTCAACCTGCTGAAGAAGAAGATCGTTGAGCGACCAATTTTGGTTTTTCCAAATTTTAGCAAGACATTCCAGGTTAGGTGTGACGTGAATGGATTTTCCATTGGAGCGGTCTTAAGTCAAGACAACAGGCCAGTTGCGTATTTCAGTGAAAAACTGAATGAAGTAAAGATTAAGTACTCCATGTATGACAAATAATTCTATGTGGTCATACAAGCGCTGAATAAATGGAGGAACTATTTGGTTCCAATAGAGTTCGTTTTGTACAGCGATAATCACACTTTTCAGTTCACAACTCGACAGGAGAAGTTGAACCAAAAACATGCTAAATGGGTTGAATACATGCATAATTTTACTTTTATGATTAAGCATATTTTTGGAACTGCTAACAAATTTGTTGACACTTTGAACAGAAAATGTTTTCTTATGCAAAAATTTAGAGTTAAGACTTTGGGTTTTGATAACCTCAAAGAAATGTATGGGGATGATCCAGGTTTCAAAGAGGCATATGAGGCATCTGAGAATTCGATTCTTAGGGACAAAAGCTAATGGAAAGAGTACATGATCCAGGATGGACTATTGTTCAAGGGAAATCAACTATGTATTCCAAAATGCTCCATGAGGGAGAATATGCTGAAGGAAAAGCACAGTGGAGGATTGGTCAGACACTTCGGTCATATTACTAGCCAGGGATGACGACAGATGTGAAGAAAATTGTGGACAGCTACAGAATTTGTCATCACACGAAGGGAAAAAGGAAGAATACATGTTTATATCAGACATTACCCATACCCGAAAGGTCGTGGGACGCAGTAATCATGGATTTTGTATTAGGACTGCCAAGGACATAGAGGGGATATGATTCAATCTTTGTAGTGGTAGACAGATTTTCAAATATGGCACATTTCATACCATGCCAGAAAACCAGTGACGCAACTCATATTGCGAACCTGTTTTTCAAGGAAGTCGTCAAACTTCACGGATTTCTAAGGAGTATTGTTTCTGATCGAGATAGAAAGTTCGTGGGACATTTCTAGAGAAACTTATGGAAGAAGTTAAGGACAAACTTGTCTTTTAGCTCAGTGTATCATCCTCAGACGGATGGATAGACAAAGGTCGTGAACATGAGCTTGGGAGATTTTTTAAGGAACTTAGTGACTGAACACCACAGTCAATGGGATCACATTTTTCCACAGATGGAATTTGCTTACAATGATTCACTCAATAGAAGCACATGGCAGAGTCCATTCCAAATTGTATATGGAATGCAGCCAAGGGGAGTGTCTAAATTGAAAGATTCAGAACAAGTTGAATTCAGGAGTGCTAGTGCAGAGGAATTTGTAGAGGGAATGAAGGAGCTTCATAGTAGAATCAAGGAGTGATTGCATAATTCAAGTCAAGAGTACAAGCATAGAGAAGATCAACACAGGCGATAACTTAAATTTGAAGTTGGTGATTTGATTCTTGTGCATTTGAGGAAGGAAAGGTTCCCAAGGGGAACATACAACAAGCTGAAGATGAAGAAAATTGGACCGTGCAAGGTCATAAGAAAATTTGGGGCAAATGCGTATGAGATTGAATTACCCGATGGGGTCAGAATCTCACCGATATTCAATTTCATGGATTTGTACCCTTACAGAGCTAAAGAAGAAGGAGCAGAAGATGAACAAGAAAAGATTCAATGGGAAAAACAAATGCCTGTAGCTGAAAATCCATAGATGGAAAGAATAATTGACAAGAGGATTAGCAGAAAGACCAGGAGAAAAGATTATTTTGAATACTTGGTCAAGTGGAAAGGACATCCAATTGAATATGCCAGCTGGGAGAATGACGCAAAAATTCAAAAGCATGAACACACTATGCAAGAGCTCATGAACAGGAGTTCATGAAAATTTTCAAGTGAGGGAGTATGATGCAAGAGCATTGTATAAAGCCCAAGTGTGTGCCTAAAACCAAGGAGACAATTGGACGTGCAGATGCAATTAAATACACTTTTGTTGAAACGTTATGAATTTCAAAATCTGAAACATTAATGTAATGGATGGGAGGAAAGTGCATTAACATTTATGTATTGAAGATCCAAACTGATTTTGGAGCATATGTTCCTATCTGCCAGATGTAATAGGCATGTATGTGCGTTTAATGCAAGTAGGTAGATTTAAATGATAGATTATACAATTTAGGAGCATAGGAGGGAAAATGGATGATAGACACCCTCAACCCTTATATCATTGTAACATAATTCAGAATTCGTAAGCTGTAGAGCTTCACAGAGGAGAACAAAGAATTTTATGCATTTTTAGTTGTTAATTGCCATGTACAGGAGCACTCGAATTGATTCCAAATCTATGTGTTGTTATGGTTATTGGAACCACTTGTTAAATGGTATGTTGTAGGCTTGTTTTCGTTCTCTGTATTCATTTTCTTTCAATGCTATTTGTGTATATAGGCTTTAGAATTCTATGTTGAATATTTGAATTCTAGATAAAGGGAGAATGAGTTTCAGTTGTTTCTCTTTCTAAGAACTCCTGCAAAGAGTGCAATGGAGGTTCTGCAAGGAGTGCATCGACCAGTCTCTGAGTTTCATCTCAGAACTCTCAGAGGAGATTCAAATTGTGTCTTTACAGGCAAGAGTGCTAGCAGAGATCAGAGCCATGCAAAGTGTGCGCAGGCTGGGAGAAGGGAATGAATTCTTTCAAACTCACAAAGGAGTTGAAGAATTATCTATTGTAAAGAGTGCACAGATCCTAAGACCCAAATAACAAGAGATTATTTGAAAATTTTCTGCAAGGAGTGCGTGAAGAGACCCTTTTGTAAGCCTTTAGTTCACAAGAGAACGCTCCGAAGGGATAGAACCTTTGAAGTGTTCTAATGGAGGTGGAGGTCTAAATCGTCTCACTGAAGTCAAGTTCAAGAGGAAGGATGCCAAGTCATTTGGCCAGAAGTCCTCGTGGAGTTGAAAAAAACGATGGAATCAGTTCAAGGAGAAGTGTCAAAGTTCGGTAGGTCGTTCTATCTGATAGACCAATGGAGGGATTAAGACTGAAAGTATTTCAACACCCATAAGCTCAAGAAGAATAGTGACCATAATATCCGAATTAACGAAGATCGTTGATCTCGTATGTGAATTTTTCGAGAGTACACAGTCGTAGATTTTGTCGAGAGTATGATTTCAGAGTCAAGGATCCATAGAGGAAGAGGAACAACTGTTGGCTATTCGCTTGAGTTGCGAAAGCTATAAAATCCATGTGGAAAGGTGGCAAGATCTCACCCCGTGAGTAGAGTAAAGCGGAGGAGACAAGTGGCGTGTACGCATCACTTTGGCAGAGTCCACATAGCATTGACTTATCTTGTTTTGGGGATTCACGAGGGAAGAGCACGGGAACTCAACACTCTGAATCACGAAGTTGCAAATTGCGAAAGGTGCTTGCGTAAGGCTTGGCTGTGGTCATATTGGAAAAGGGGTTGAAGAGGGGGCTTACACCTTAAGCCCATTCGAAATTTCGCGTTTCAACTATTGCCAAGAGCTCTGGCATTGCATTCAAAGTGACCAACTCGTGAGACCCAAAATCCTTTGCGGTTTTAAACAAGGAGTTCAGTTAACCCTTGTCGTTGTTTAGAGAAGATCCTGCATGAATCTCGGCCTGAGGGCAGTAGGTCTGTACCAACAATCCAATTTGTTGCATAGTACAAGTTTTGCAATTTGATAAGGTGGCTCAAACAAATTGGGCTTTAATTTCCTCAAGAATGGCACTACTATAGGTCTCCATAATGCTCTAAAAGTTTGTTCATATGGTGATTTGTAGGATATAAATACAAAGAAAGGGACAAGACTGACCTAAAAGGTGAAAAAGATAATTTTTCCACATAATGAACAACATAAATCCCCTCATACTTGCATATAAATACTAGTAATCATGGGTTGACTCTATAACATTTTCCAACATGGGTCATCCATAAAATTAGTTGGTATGGGTTAGCCTTTCTGAATTTGTTTTTATTTTTAGTCTTATAATAAGCACCTTCAGTGAGAGTCCAATAAGCCTTCAAATGAGCTACCAAAAGGATTATGATGGCTAGAACCCACATATAATATCCCCTTCATGACTGCTATTGGAATATAAACCATCTCAACCAGGGAAAACCCAAATAGCATGCCTGCATTTATGTGCCCTAAAGGAGTATACAATGTCTACTCAAATTTCCTTCAATATTTCATAATATGCTCATAGTTTATGCAAGGAAAAACCTCCTCAGTGACTTTTGTGTTTGGCTCAAGATCAATGAAAAATTTCTCTGCTCCTCTACACTTATATTATAAAACATGTAAGAGTAATTGTTTCATATATGAAATGATGTCAATGCCTTAGCATATTGTGTAGTAAATGTACATAGTAGTCCTTCAAGAGTTTCTTGTGACCTAATGGAGAATTTTATTATCCTCATGTTGAAGAATGATTATAACATCATCGCAGGTCCCTAGTTGAATTTCACCTTCCATCCATAGATTATTACTTATAGCAGCTAGAATCAACACAAACACAAGAATTGCATGGGTGTCATAAGTCCTACAAATATCTCGTTGCTTCTTTTTGTTCCCTTTCTCTCATCCTTGGCATATTTGGATATGTATGTTACCAAAACGTTGAGTCTGACATCCATTTCTGGAGTAACAAAAATTTACTTGGAAAACCAAGATATGCAACTTAAATCAAAACCAACTAATAGAACATCTACATAACACTCCATAGACCCATTTAGATATGTTTTAGTCATAGACATGAAAATGAACATTTGTATTTGTCTCATGGAGAAAGTGATTGTGCATACTAATTTCTAATTTCTCATAAAAATGAAAAAATAATTGCCACTTATTTTTACGTCCATTTCAATGATCTTCACATCGTTGTTGTAGTTGTGGCCTGACCTATGGAACTTAGAACATACTCAATAGCTATGAAAGTGAGATCCCCAATTTGTCTTGTAACTTACACCATACTCCTATGTTTGGATCCTTATGGCAGGTCTGTGACAATAGATCTTAAAAGTTAATAACCAACATGACTCATGAAAGTCATGACAACTAGCATTTGAGATCCAACAACAACTTCCATTTGCAAGAATTAAATACTAAACATGCTAGAAATGCACCTTCACGAGGCACACACACTAGTGATGAGAATGTTTCCACCTAATCCATCCACAAACAAATTTGGAAAAGTGAATAAATTCATTGCTCTTAATGTTGTAAGATCAACTAAACTATCAACTTCAAAGATCATCACAACAAACCATGGAAAAAAGTCTAAACATCTTCATCAATTAATTTGATATCACCCTTGTAAATTTGTTATCTATCCTCATACAAAATAGCGGATAAAAATAACATTTGTTAGAAAACATAGTAGAGTTTTGTAAAAGGAATATATATATATATATATATATATATATATATATATATAACATAAATTAACAACCAAAACGTAAACTTGCATTCAGATAATTAGGGATATGGTGAAATATCTATGACAAATTCTATTAGAAAAATTCTCTCTACAACTTATACAAAGAATAGAGTAGACCACAAGGGACATCCCACCTCAAAACATTAAATATACAAATATTTATGATAATAAAGAATTGATTTTTCCAAGTGAAAAATGAAAGGAAAGTGCAAAAATAGTACATTTGCCTAAGGAATGGGTTCAAAGCATAAAACTGGAGAAAATTTTATCTATAATTCTAAAACAGAAGCATGAAGCATCCATGAATTCAAATATAATGATGAGAAACAAACCCTAACTATGAATAAGGCCAAGGGTAAGACAAGGAAAGGACAATATGGTATAGAAAAAGACACATGTGATAGATATGACTATCATTTAATCCTATTGTGATAAAAAAATGAATAAACTCACTAGACAAACAAATAAGTTATCTCTAATAAGTGAAATTATAGAAATTCAAAGTTAACTAATGAAATGTGAATAATGGATGTATCCAATCCCATTGGCTATTCAACCATAAACAACTAGATCTGATGATACCTCACCTATGCATAATAAGGAAGAACATTATGCAAGAATCCAACAAACCAAATTTGGGCTAGTTACTCTTAAATAGGTCATTTAAAATGGTGGATGGAATGAAGAAAAATTATGATATGTGCTTATACTCAAGCTTATTATTTGTACATTCCATAGCCTAAAATTGTTAATGTGAGGGCTTATTTGGCATGATGGAGCGAAAGTGATGAACCATTCTACAAAGAGTATGTACCAAAGTGTCTGGCTAATCTATTTGATATCAATATGACAAATAATATATGACAATAGTTGTTGAAAAATTATTATCTAATAGAACTTAAGCTATCTTGGAGTCCTCATGTTAAGGTACTATGATATTTGAAGACTAACTTAGTGTAATCAGAAAAACAAAAGCGTATATTATAGGAGGATTTGAACGTTGAATTAAGATAGCTAAGTAGTCCAATAAATTTATGTGAAAACAAGACAGTAGATGTGGAGAATGTCATCTACTTTATTTGTAGTGTCTTTAAGGTCTTCCCACCTTAGGGATTCATTATGATATCCCATTGATTCAAGCATTTTCTTATTGTTTAATCTAATCATCTTTTAGGTGCTTCCCTCCGATCAATACCCTCTATATTGCCAATGGTGAATACCTCTACTAGGTGGTGGCTTTGTACAAGTTAGTTATGTTTATAGGGAAACCTTAATCCCTTGCCCAACGTCCCTCCTAAGAGGATTACCATCTTTATGGGTTATCGCCTAATTAATTTCAATCACAATTTAGTTGAGATTGCAAGTATGTTCAATGCATGTACAATGTTGTAGAATATGATGTCTAGATATGTATATTTCTATTTATACTTTGCATAATGCAATGCATGAATGGTTTTACCTTTGTGATATACCCATGACTAGGAATGAAGATGAGTTTTATAGATACACAATGTTTATTTCTAAGGGATATCTCTTGCAACATATGTACACATCTTTTGGAATTTCAAAGAGTGCTCAAGGGTAACAATTAATTTTGTCAAAAGGCTATTAGTCTTTCCTAAAATCCTACCAAAAAACATTTCAAGGCTTGAATGCTAAAATCAAATATGTACAGATGAAATTTCCATTGAATAACACTATTTGTTGGGTATGGAATCTTGAGAAGGCTTATGTTAATAGTTTACACATCACAATTCTTTCAAGGATTAATAGGTTGAATGCCTCAGAGAAAAATGAGAAATGTGTACCTCAACACCACTTGTTGTTATCTCTCTGAATATTTTTTATGAGGAAAGTTAACATATCCTGATAACATGTTAAAAAAAAACTAATGATGAGGACGTAACATCCCATAGGAATTTAAGTAGGCATTATCCCAATTGTTCCTAGTGCTTAAAACAAAAAAGAGGAAAACATGTCGGCCTTGTTTTCTTGAATATCAATGAAGGAAGAATATTCCAATGCATGCTATTAACATATACATCATCAAGTGGGTGAGTTTTGGGTTGTTCTAGATATTTTTATGAGCACGTGACCTGAATAAATGACACGTAGAAGAAACCAACAGAGGATTACAGTCAGAACTAACTGTTGTAATATTGTAACAACACTCAAGCATCGAGGAAATTCCATCATATTTTGAAATATGATATAACAAAAAAATAGTAGAGGCTACTCCATAAATCTCAACAATAGACTCTAATTCTTCATCAATTGAGATTTTCATTGAATCAAGTAACCTTCTCTTAGTTTTTTCTGGCACATTGTTTGTTAAAAAGGTGAATTTTCTATCAGGTGCACCCTCGAGATACAACAATTCTACTTCCCATTTTTCATAAATATGCAGTTCAATGTAGCAAGTCCCATTCACAAGGATTTCAGGCTAGATAACTGAAATCAAAATCCTCTCCTTGGAATATATTCCATGGTCATTCATCATGTTGTTTAGTCGCCTGGTTTTTGTCACCTACACAAACTTGAGGACATTACAGTCAATACAAATCATTTAAAGTAAACAACATATTTTCATATTTAGTTGTGAAACACATCTTCGCAAGACACTCTTTCAACTCCATAAAATAATTATAAAAATATGAATTAGAAAACAAAATAATACAAATACAGAAAGATCAATTCAGTACCAAGGCAAAGTTCAAAATTTGTTAGAGTATTGGTGGGATTAATAAAGGGAATAGGAACCCATTTCCAAGACATATTAGGTGTGGGTGGTAAGTGAATGCAATGGAAAATACCTAAATATAAATGATATAGTTGATCGACATTCCATATTCATCCTCCAATATCTTCATTTTTCATCCCATTTATCCTCAATGGGTCAGAATAGGTTCTAGGAGGATTGGAAAACAATGGAACATGGCATTTTTGAGTTGGATTTGGTAGGGACCTCCTTCCAACAAATAATTTTTTTTGGATGCTTTGAAGAATAAATTGCAATACTTGTATTCAATGCATCAATTGACACCCAAAGGGTCAGTAATTGGATACATAAGTTGACCATATATTTCAAATTTAAATCCACCTATCCAAGTAAATTCCAATAAGACTTGACTTGCATCACTGAACCTTAAGCATATTCCACCCATTCTTGGTATCAGGAACACTGTATGGTGTTTCATGAGTTGGATTTGGTAGGGACCTCCTTCCAACAAATAATTTTTTTTGGATGCTTTGAAGGATAAATTGCAATACTTGTATTCAATGCATCAATTGACACCCAAAGGGTCAGTAATTGGATACATAAGTTGACCATATATTTCAAATTTAAATCCACCTATCCAAGTAAATTCCAATAAGACTTGACTTGCATCACTGAACCTTAAGCATATTCCACCCATTCTTGGTATCAGGAACATTGTATGGTGTTTCATGAGTTGGATTTGGTAGGGACCTCCTTCCAACAAATAAATTTTTTTGGATGCTTTGAAGGATAAATTGCAATACTTGTATTCAATGCATCAATTGACACCCAAAGGGTCAGTAATTGGATACATAAGTTGACCATATATTTCAAATTTAAATCCACCTATCCAAGTAAATTCCAATAATACTTGACTTGCATCACTGAAACTTAAGAATATTCCACCCATTCTTGGTATCAGGAACACTGTATGGTGTTTCATGAAGAAATCCTCCAAAATTGTAACAATCCATGTGCAACTATTTCAAAAGGTGGATGTAAAGACAATTGTTAAGTAATTTTCCAGAGAGGGAAAAACAATAATTGCAACAACAACAGTTCTATCACACAACTTCAATCCGTTCATATACATAATAATAATGTTAGGATCATCCTAAATTAAAGGTGATTACTTGCAAACAAAAATAAATCAATCAGAAGACAACATGTAGATTTATTGAAGGTTGTTGCACAAAAACAAAAATAAGTCAAGAAGAAGACAGGCTACAAATTGTTTCACGAAAATATTTGTTCGCATAAATGCAGAAGAAACGGGATCTGGTATTTGGTGCACAACCACGTCACTATCTCAAAATATCATGAAATCACCGAGAACTTTTCTAATGACAAATTAACTCGCAGGAAACCCACCCTGATACTTCCCCACATAGTGGATGTAGAAATTTCAATACCAATTAAGTATTGCCCGGATTCTTGTAGAATTTAAACCACGATCGACAATGCAATATCAAGGAAAAGAATAAATCAAACATAACACAAATGTTTTGTTGGGAAAGCATAAAGCTAAAAACCCCACTATCATATATTATGTATATCATGGATCATGAAACAATATCATACAAAAATCTAATCCAAGAGCTCTCAATACAAAACAATCGTCTCACATTGTCATACAAAAATCAACAAATACATGTGCCAATTCTCTGCCTCCAAACAACCTACCTCCTCTATGCAAATCCCTGTAATGGATGAATGAATCCTCTACACTAGGTTGCACATGCTCATGGGCATATCCACTGTGTGTGTGATTGCATGAGTACCTTTCACTCAAATCACAACTGATAGCCAACATGTTCCTTTCACCTGTTATATCAACTGGGTCTCCACTGGATCTGACATGCATATAGTTAATAGTGGTAAATCTTCAGTTGCATGTGAGATCACTGATTGTGAATTAATTAATAATTAATTCACTGAACTCTCACTAGTGCAAGTTTAGTTACAACTAGTACAGCTAAGCTTAATTCACTCAACTGAGTAAAACTACTTTACATCTCACATAAATACACTTATAACTCTGTTACAACTTCAAGTCACTTCCATGTCCCATTAATCAACCTTTAAACTTGAATTTCCTATAATTAATTGATTTTCCATTTCAGTTAATTATTTCAAGTAATTATGAGATAATAGATATTATTTATTGTCCAATTTATTTAAGGGAAAAATAAATTAGACACACATTTCTTGTTGACTTTTTGACACTCCCTCTCAACAAGAAAGGGAATATCCTTCACCCTAATCTTGTCTCTATGGTATTTGAATTTTCTCTTGGTGAGCGCCTTCGTCAAAATGTCTGCATCCTGATCTTCCGTAGGAATGTACTAAAGCAACATGATCTTCCGCTGCACACAATCTCTGAGATGATGATACAAGATATTTATATGCCTAGATCTATCATGAAACATAGGATTAATCAAGAGTTTAATTCAACTCTGATTATCACAATAAATCACTCTCGGATCTAAATGAGAACCAAAGAAACCAACCAAAATCTTTCTCATCCAGATAGCCTCACGTGCAGCTTGACTCGCTGCCATGTATTCTACTTCCATTGAACCGAGTGCCATGGATATTTGTTTTTTGTTGTACCAAGAAACAACTGTAGATCCGATACTAAATATCCCCCCCGATGTGCTCTTTATGTCCGTTGTGCTGCCCGCCCAATCTGCATCTGTGAAGCCATGCAACTTCACCTCATATATCTGTTTGTACCATAAGCCATACTCATATGTGCCCCTCAGGTGTCTCAGAACATGCTTACCTGCCTTCCAAAAGAGCTTGTTATGCTTAACCATTGCTTGACTCAGCTGGTTAATCGCATAGCAAATGTCTAGTCTCATGTTCACTAAATACATTAGTGAACCCACTAGTTGTCGATAGATAGTAGCATCCACTACCTCTCCAGAAGTAGCATCCTCTTTCCTCCAGTTTTCTGGAAGAGGAGTATCCATGGGTTTGCAGCCCTCTGTGTGAAACTTACCCAGTATCTCCCTTGCATACTTTCCTTGAGACACAAAAAGTTCACCATCTCGCTACCATATTTCCAATCCAGGGAAATAATGAGGAAGTCCCAAATCCTTCATCTCGAACTCCTTTACAAGGTCCTCCTTGCATGCGTGTACTAGCTGCTCATCACCAACCAATATTAAATCATCAACATAAATAAAAATGATTAAAATCTTACTCTCCACCACAATTTGGTATAGGTTTGCATCCGCTTCACTTTTGGTGAAGCATAGTCCGGTGTAATAACTGTCTATCTGAGTGTAGTACCAAGAACGAGTTGCTTGCTTCAGCCCATATAGTTCTCTCTTGAGTCTGCACACATGTGACTCCCTATCAAAGGTATCAAAACCTTTTGGTTGCTCAATGTACACTTCTTCCTCAATGATCCCGTTGAGAAGCGCAGTTTTTACATCCATCTGATGAATGTGCCAACCCATCTTCACCGAGAGTGCAAAGATGAATCTTATGGAACATTAACTTGCAACAGGTGGAAAGGTCTCATCATAATCTATCCCATCGATCTCTGAGAAGCCTCGAGCCAAAAACCTGGCCTTGTATTTCTCAACACTCCAATCAACATCTTGCTTTACCTTGTAGATCCATCTCAAACCTACCACTGATTTGTCAACTGGTCTTGGGACAATTTCTCATGCACTGTTTTTGACAATGGAGTCATACTCCTCTACCATAGCATATACCCAAATAATATCCTGCACTGCTTCCTAAAAGGAAGATGGTTCAGTCACAATACATTTTCTCATGAGAGCCATGTATCTAGTAAATCGATCAGGAGACTTTCTTTGTCTGCACTGTGAAGTAGGGACTCCTACATTCTGTACAACATTTAGTCTCAATCTATCAGCTTCCATGGTTAGCTTTCTACCATTTATGATGGATGGCTCTACTCGAGTGGCTTCCTCCACTCCATGAATCTCCTCATGTGTCTGATCCACATCTTGAGACTCATCTTTGGGAACCAACAGTTCCTCTTATGCATGCAAGTCTAGCTCCCTCTCAAGCGACAACCACATGTCTTTCCCCTCATCAAATTTTATATCCCCTTGCATAACAATCATCTTAATTTTATGAAAATACACACGATAATTACGGGGTGTGTTTGTGTACCCCACAAATATTCGAAATTCAACAGTCAGTTCCAGCTTCTTCTTAGCATCCTTGGTCACATGCACATAAATAGATGAGCCAAAAATCTTAAAATGAGAAACATCAAGTTTCTTACCAGTGAAAGATTCTTCAGGTGCACTCATGCCAAGTACTCTGTGAGGACAATGGTTTTGCACATAAGCCATAGTATTACATGCTTCTGCCCACAAATGCATTGGTAGGCCCTGATCATGCAACATCACTCGTGATGCACCCACGATCGTTCTATTTTTCCTCTTCGCGACCCCATTTTGCTATGAGTTATGAGGCACTATGAGTTCTCTTTAAATTCCTTCTTTGTTGCATAAGTATTTGAATTTGTTAAAGATGTATTCTGCACCATTATCGCTCCTTAGAGCCTTCACTTGCTTCCCTGACTCTTTCTCCACCAATGCTTTAAACTCACAGAACTTTGAGAATGTTTGATCCTTCTTCTGCATGAAGAAGATCCAACATTTACGAGAAAAGTCATCAACAAAAATAACATAATACCTATGTTTTGTTGTTGAAGAAACCAAGAATGGTCCACACACATCTGTGTGAATTCTCTCTAGGATCACTGAAGCACGGTTCTCCTTTTCATGAAAAGTGGACTTTACATACTTCCCCATGGTGTAACCTTTTCACTGATCTTACTGAGAAAGTGTTTCCATTATAAGTCCATTATATATTTATTGCATGATCTTCAAGGCTCCATGATGAAGATGGCCCAATCGCTTGTGCCATAATTCACCCTCATCTTGGCTCACCACTTTTTCTGCCTTGAGCATCATGGCAGCATAGCCATCTACCTCTAGGATGTATATATTCTTAACTTGAATCCCTATATTCTTGACTTGACCCATTGCTTTATGTCATAGGAAATCTTTTCCATCATTGAAAACAACGTCATAGCCTTTGTCTTCTGACATTGCGACTCAGACCAGTTTTTTCTTCAGACCTGGAACATGCATAACATTTCTCAATTGAAATGGTTTACCTAACTCCCCATGAAAGGTAATGGTACCAATGCTAGTCGCATTGTATCGTCCATTGTCTCCCATCTCAATATGCATTTTGAGATCTTTCTCCTCCAAGTCACTGAAAGACTCTCTATCTCCCATCATGTGGAAGGAAGCGACACTATCCAAATACCACACTGATCCTAATGCACTTGATGCCATGCATGCGATCAAAGAGAAATCAAGTTCAAATTGTGAGGCAAGGGCCTCACCAGTTGTAGCTCCAACAACCTTCTTGTTCTTCCACTTTTGCAGATAGTTAGTAGCGAGATGCCCATGTTCATGACAGTGAAAACACTTCACTTTGGACAAATCCAGCTTCTTTACTTTAGGCTTAGATTTTGAAAGGAATTTCTTCCCCTTTCCTTTCCTTACCTTGGAAGACAAAGAAAAATCCTCTTCATCATCACGCTTTGATGAAGAGCCATCTCTGGTGTTCCGCCCAAACTCTTCCTGCACTAGATCCGACCATAGTCGTTGCCAATCTGGCAATTTTTCCATTCCATTGACAGAGTCTTGATAACTGTGCCAACTCTTGGGAAGTCCTAGGAGTGCCAAGCTTATCAAATCATGATCAATTACTTTTATTCACATAGTCCCCAGCTCATCTTGACATTGGACAAACTTTGTGAGATATTTTGGAATGGAGTCGCCCTTTTCCATCTTGATCTTCCTGAGTTTATCTTTGAGCGCCAATTTCCTATGGTCGCTAATGTTTTGGAATAGATTCGTCAAAACCTTCCACATTGCATGTGGTGTGGCTTTCCCATGGAGACTTGAGACAATGTGGTCTCATACTCCCTCCAACAGGATCTTCCTCGCCTTTGCCACTTTCTTTTGCCATGCATCAAGATTTGCATCGCCTGTAGCAGCTGGCTTAGGGACATCTTTATAAATGAATTCCTTCAAGCCATTGTCTTCGAGTACTGCCTCCATCCTGTCCTTCTAAGAAATGTAGTTCGAGCTTCCCTGAACTGCATACTCCAACCTCAAGCCATTGAAATCCATGTCTCTCTTGAATCAACTATAGAACCAAGAAAAGTGTTTCTGCAAATTTGAATTCTATCCAATCACAAAATCAGTTTCTGCAATCCCTCTTACTCGTTCTAGTCTCACGTTGAACCCTCGCGACCGCTTCTAACCCAGCCTGCAGACCTTACAAGTGTTTTCGCACCTCTTGAGTTACTTGACTGCGGGATTTCCGCAATGTAATGCACAATGGATTGCGAAAATCTTCAAGGATTTCCGCACTGTAATACATAGTATCCTGCGGAAATGAACAGTACTTTTCATGTATGAAACAGTGAGTAGTACGCTGCTACAACCTGCTAGAGGAGGGACCTACGGAAATTTTGAAATTTACGCACCTCACTTTCATGTCTTTGATACCATGTATAAATTTCAATACAATTAAGTATTGCTCAGATTCTCCTGATCTAACAATTATTTGTTACTTGTTAAATACATAATCGCTTCTACTAATATTCTTGCGGAATTTAAACCACGATCGACAATGCAATATCAAGGAAAAGAATAAATCAAACATAAAACAAAGGTTTTATTGGGAAAGCATAAATCTAAAAACCCCACTATCATATATTATGTATATACTGGATCATGAAACAATCTCATACAAAACTATAATCCAAGAGCTCTCAGTACAATACAATCGTCACACACTGTCATACAAAAATCAGCAAATACATGTGCCAATTCTCTGCCTCCAAACAACCTACCTCCTCTACGCAAATCCCTGCAATCGATGAATGAATCCTCTACACTAGGTTGCACATGCTCATGGGCATATCCACTGTATGTGTGATTGCATGAGTGCACTTCACTCAAATCACAATTGACAGCCAACCTGTCCCTAGTACCTATTATCTCAACTGGGTCTCCACTGGATCTAACATGCATGTAGTTAACAATGGTAAATATTTAGTTTCATGTGAGATCAGTGATTGTGAATTAATTAATAATTAATTCACTGAACTCTCACTAGTGCAAGTTTAGTCTCAATTAGTACAACTAAGCTTAACTCACTTAACTGAGTTAAACTACTTTACAAATCACATAAATAGACTTATAACTCTATTACAACTTCAAGTCACTTCCATGTCCCATCAGTCAACCTTTAAACTCGAATTTCCTATAATTAATTGATTTTCCATTTCAGTTAATTATTTCAAGTAATTATGAGATAATAGATTAATTATTTATAGTCCAATTTATTTAAGGGAAAAATAAATTAGACACACATTTCTTGTTGACTTTTCAACACTCCCTCTCAACAAGAAAAGGATTATCCTTCACCCCAATCTTGTCTTTATGGCATTCGAATTTTCTCCGAGTGAGTTCCTTCGTCAAAATGTCTGCATCCTAATCTTCCATAGGAATGTACTGAAGCAACATGATCTTCCGTTGCACACAATCTCTGAGATGATGATACCCGATATCTATATGCTTAGATCTATCATGAAACATAGGATTAATCGAGAGTTTAATACAACTCTGATTATCACAATAAATCACTCTTGGATCTAAATGAGAACCAAACAAACCAACCAAGATCTTTCTCATCCAGATAACCTCACATGTAGCTTGACTCGCTACCATGTATTTCACTTCTGCTGAACTGAGTGCCACGGATCTTTGTTTCCTTCTTTACCAAGAAACAATTGTAGATCTGATACTAAATATCCCCCCTGATGTGCTCTTTTTGTCCGTTGGGTTGCCCACCCAATCTGCATCCGTGAAGCCATGCAAATTCACCTGACCCATCTGTCTGTAGAATAATCCATACTCATATGTGCCCCTCAGGTATCTCAAGACATGATTACCCACCTTCCAAAAGAGCTTGGTAGGCTTAACCATTTCTTGACTCAGCTAGTTAACCGCATAGAAAATGTTTGGTCTCATGTTCACTAAATACAATAGCAAACCCACTAACTATTGATAGATAGTAGCATCCACTACCTCTCCAGAAGTAGCATATTCTTTCCTCTAGTTTCCTGGAAGAGGAGTATCCATGCGTTTGCAGCCCTCCATGTGAAACTTACCCAATATCTCTCTTGCATACTTTCCTTGAGACACAAAAAGTTGACCATCTCGCTACCATATTTCCAGTCCAAGGAAATAATGAAGAAGGCCCAAATCCTTCATCTCSAACTCCTTTGCAAGGTCCTCCTTGCATGAGTGTATCAGTTGCTCATCACCAATCAATATTAAATCATAAAAATAAATAACAATGATTTAAAGCTTACCCTCCACCACAATTTTGTATAGGTTTACATCCGCTTCACTTTTGGTGAAGCCCAGTCTAGTGATATAACTGTCTATTCAAGTGTACCAAGCATGGGGTGCTTTCTTCAACCCATACAGTGCTCTCTTGAGTCTACACACATGTGACTCCTTGTCAAAGGTCTCAAAAATTTTTGGCTGCTCAATGTACACTTCTTCCTCAATGCTCATGTTGATAAACATAGTTTTTACATCCATCTGATGAATGCGCCAACCCATCTGTGCTGAGACTGGAAAGATGGATCTCATGAAAGAGTACCTTGCGACAGGTGCAAAGGTCTCATCATAATCTATCCCTTCGATCTGTGAGAAGCCCCAGGCCACAAACCTGGCCTTGTATTTCTCAAAACTCCCATCAACAACTTTCTTTACCTTGTAGATCCATCTCGAACCTACCACTGATTTGTCAACCGGTCTTGGGATAATTTCCCATGCACTATTTTTGACAATGGAGTCATACTCATCTACGATAGAATCTACCCAAATGGGATCCTACACTATTTCCTAAAAGGAAGATGGTTCAATCACAATACATTTTCTCATGAGAGCCATGTATCTAGTAAATCGATCAGGAGACTCTCTATGTCTGCACTGTGAAGTAGGGACTCCTACATTCTATGCAACATATAGTCTCAATCTATCAGCTTCTATGGTTCACTATTTGCCATTTTTGATGGATGGCTCTGCTTGAGTGGCTTCCTCCACTCCATGAATCTTCTCATGTGAATGATCCACATATTGAGACTCATCTTTGGGAACCAACAGTTCCTCTTCTGCATGCAAGTCTAGCTCCCTCTCAAGTGACAACCGCATGGATTTCCCCTCATCGAATTTTATATCTCGTCGCATAACAATCATCTTACTATTA
>JASDQU010683393.1:29322-42665 GCA_032191745.1 Picea mariana
TGCATGAAGAAGATCCAACATTTACGAGAAAAGTCATCAACAAAAATAACATAATAGCTATGTTTTGTTGTTGAAGAAACCGAGAATGGTCCACATATATCTGTGTGAATTCTCTCCAGGATCACCAAAGCATGGTTATCCTTTTCATGAAAGGTGGAGTTTACATACTTCCCCATGGTGCAACCCTTGCACTGATCTAACTGAGCAAGTGTTCCCATTGGAAGTCTAGTAGATATTTGTTGCATGATCTTCAAGGCTCCATGATGAAGATGGCCCAATCTCATGTGCCATAATTTGCCCTCGTCTCGGCTCACCACGTTTTCTGCCTTGCCCATCATGACAGCGCAACCATCTACCTCCAACATGTAGAGATTGTTAACTTGAATCCCTAACTTCTTGACTTGACCCATTGCTTTATGTCACAGGAAAGCTTTTCCATCACTGAAAACTACATCATAGCCTCTGTCTTCCAACATTGCGACTGAGACCAGGTTTTCTTCAGACCTGGAACATGCATAACATTTTTCAATTGAAATGGTTTACCTGACTCCCACTGAAAGGTAATGGAACCAATGCCAGTCGCACTGTATCATCCATTGTCACCCATCTCAATATGCATTCTGAGATCTTTCTCCTCCAAGTCACTAAAATACTCTCTATCTCTTGTCATGTGGAAGGAAGTGCCACTATCCAAATACCACACTGATCCCGATGCACTTGATGCCATGGATGCGATCAAAGAGAAATCAAGTTCAAATTGTGAGGCAAGGGCCTCACCAGTTGCAACTCCAACAACCTTTTTGTTCTTCCTCTTCTATGGACAGTTAGTAGCGAGATGGCCATCTTCGTGACAGTGAAAACACTTCACTTTGGACAAATCTATCTTCTTGACTTTAGGCTCAGATTTTGAATGGAATTTCTTCCCCTTTCCTTTCCTTGCCTTGGCAGCCAAAGCAAAATCCTCTTCATCATCACGCTTTGATCAAGAGCCATCTCTGGTGTTCTGCCTGAACTCCTCTTGCACTAGATCCGACCATAGTCATTCCCAATCTTGCAAGTTTTCTCTTCCATTGACAGAGTCTTGATAATTGTGCCAATTATTGGGAAGTCCTAGGAGAGACAAGATCACCAAATCATCATCAGTGACTGTTATTCCCACACTCCCCAGCGCATCCTGACATTGGACAAACTTCGTGAGATATTTTGGAATGGAGTCACCCTTTTCCATATTGATCTTCCTGAGTTTATCTTTGAGCGCCAATTTCCTATGGTTGCTTTTGTTTTGGAACAGATCTGACAAAAAATTCCACATTGCATGTGGTGTGGCTTTCCCATGGAGACTTGAGACAATGTGGTCTCATACTCCATCCAACAAGATCCTCCTTGCCTTTGCCACTTTATTTTGCCATGCATCAAGATTTGCAATGTCTGTAGCAGCTGGCTTAGGAACATTTTTATCAATGAATTCCTTCAAGCCATTGTCTTCGAGTACTACCTCCATCTTGTCCTTCCAAGAAATGTATTTCGAGATTCCCTCGAGTGCATACTCCAACCTCAAACCATTGAAAGCCATGTCGCTCTTACAACCTATCCTGCAGACCTTACAAGCATTTCTGCACCTTCGGAGTTACTTGACTGCGGGAATTCCGCACTGCAATGCACAGTGGACTTCGGAAATATTCAGGGATTTCCGCACTGTAATACACAGTAGCCTGCAGAAATGCATAGTACTTTTCATGCACAAAACAATGAGTAGTACGATGTCGCACCCTGCTAGAGGAGGGACCTACTGAAATTTTTAAATTTACGCACCTCACTTTTGTGGCTCTGATACCATGTAGAAGTTTCAATACCAATTATGTATTGCCCAGATTCTCCTGATCTAACAATTATTTGTTGCTTATTAAATACACAATCACTTCTTCTAATATTCTTGCAGAATTTAAACCACGATCAACAATGAAATATCAAGGAAAAGAATCAATCAAACATAACACAGATGTTTTATTGGGAAAGCATAAAGCTAAAAACCCCACTATCATATATTATGTATATCATGGATCATGAAACAATATCATACAAAACACTAATCCAAGAGCTCTCAGTACAATACAATCGTCTCACATTAGCAAATACATGTGCCAATTCTCTGCCTCTAGACAACCTACCTTCTGTACGCAAATCCCTGCAATGGATGAATGAATCCTCTACACTAGGCTGCACATGCTCATGGGAAAATCCATTGTGTGTGTGATTGCATGAGTGCACTTCACTCAAATCACAACTGATAGCCAACTTGTCCCTTTCACCTGTTATCTCAACTAGGTCTCCACTAGATCTGACATGCATGTATATAACAGTTGTAAATCTTTAGTTGCATGTGAGATCATTGGTTGTGAATTAATTAATAATTAATTCACTAAACTCTCACTAGTGCAAGTTTAGTTACAACTAGTACAACCGAGCTTAACTCACTTAACTAAGTTAAACTACTTTACAACTCACATAGCTACACTTATAACTCTGTTACAACTTCAAGTCATTTCCATGTCCCATTAGTCAACCTTTAAACTCGAATTTCCTATAATTAATTGATTTTCCATTTCAGTTAATTATTTCAAGTAATTATGAGATAACAGATTAATTATTTATTGTCCAATTTATTGAATGGAAAAATAAAGTAGACACACATTTCTTTTTGAATTTTTAGCACTCCATCTCAACAAGAAAGGGATTATCCTTCACCGCAATCCTGTCTCTATGGTATTCAAATTTTCTCCTAGTGAGCACCTTCGTCAAAATGTCTGCATCCTGATATTCCGTAGGAATGTACTGAAGCAACATGATCTTCCACTGCACACAATCTCTGAGATGATGATACCGGATATCTATATGCTTAGATATATCATGAAACACAGGCTTAATCAAGATTTTAATTCAACTCTGATTATCACAATAAATCATTGTCAGATCTAAATGAGAACCAAACAAACCAACCAATATATTTCTAATCCAGATAGCCTCACATGCATCTTGACTTGCTGCAATGTATTCTACTTCCACTAAACTGAGTTCCGCAGATCTCTGTTTCCTTTTTTACCAAGAAACAACTATAGATTTGATACTAAAGATCCCCCCTGATGTTCTATTTCTGTCCATTTGGTTTCCCTTCCAATCTGCATCCGTGAAGCCATGCAACTTCACCTCATCCGTCTGTCTGTACCATAAGCCATACTTAGATGTGCCCCTTAGGTATCTTAGACATGCTTACTCACCTTCCATAAGAGCTTGGTAGGCTTAACCATTGCTTGACTCAGCTGGTTAACCGCATAGAAAATGTTTGGTCTCTTGTTCACTAAATACATTAGCGAACCCACTAACTGTCGATAGCGAGTAGAATCCACTACTTCTCCAGAAGTTGCATCCTCTTTCCTCCAGTTTCCTAGAAGAGGAGTATCCATGGGTTTGTAGCCCTCCATGTGAAACTTACCCAGTATCTCCCTTGCATACTTTCCTTGAGACACAAAAATTTCACCATCTCACTGCCATATCTCCAATCTAAGGAAATAATGAAGAAGGCCCAAATCCTTCATATCGAACTCCTTTGCAAGGTCCTCCTTGCATGAGTGTATCAACTTCTCATCGCCAGTTAGTATTAAATCATCAACATAGAGAACAATGATTAAAATCTTACCCTCCACCAAAATTTGGTATAGGTTTGCATCCGCTTCACTTTTGGTGAAGCCCAGTCTGGTGAAATAGTTGTCTATCCGAGTGTACCAAGCACAGTGTGCTTGCTTCCGCCCATACAGTGGTCTCTTGATTCTACACACATGCGACTCCTTGTCCAAGGTCTCAAAAACTTCTGGCTGCTCAATGTAAACTTCTTCCTCAATGACCCCGTTGAGAAACATAGTTTTTACATCCATTTGATGAATGCGCCAGCCCATCTGCGCTGAGAGTGCAAAGATGGATCTTATGGAATAGTACCTTGCGACAAGTGCAAAGGTCTCATCATAATCAATCCCTTTGATCTGTGAGAAGCCCCAGGCCACAAACCTAGCCTTGTATTTCTCAACGCTCCCATCAGTAGCTTGCTTTACCTTGTAGATCCATCTCGAACCTACCACTAATTTGTCAACCGGTCTTGGGACAATTTCCCATGCACTATTTTTTACAATGGAGTCATACTCCTCTACCATAGCATCTACCCAAATGGGATCCTACATAAATTCCTAAAAGGAAGATAGTTAAGTCACAATACATTTTCTCATGTGAACCATGTATCCAGTAAATCGATCAGGAGAGTGTCTCTGTCTGCGCTGTGAAGTAGGGACTCCTACATTCTGTGCAACATCTAGTCTCAATCTATCATCTTCCATGGTTCACTTTCTACCATTTTTTATGGATGGATCTGCTTGAGTGGCTTTCTCCACTCCACGAATCTCCTCATGTGGTCGATCCACATCTTGAGACTCATCTTTGGGAACCAACAGTTCCTCTTCTACATGCAAGTATAGCTCCCTCTCAAGCGACAACCGCATGACTTTCCCCTCATCGAATTTTATATGCCATCTCATAACAGTCATCTTACTGTTAGGAAAATACACACGATAATTATGGGGATACCCCACAAATATCCCAACTTCAGTATTTGGTTCTAGCTTCTTCCTGGAATCCTTGGTCACATGCACATAAACAGATGAGCCAAAAATATTAAAATGAGAAACATTAGGTTTCTTACCAGTGAAATCTTCTTCAGGTGTACTCATGCCACGTACTCTATGAGGACAAAGGTTTTTCAATTAAACCATAGTATTGCATGCTTCTACCCACAAATGCATTGGTAGGCCCTGATCATGCAACATCACTCGTGCTGCACCCATGATCGTTTTATTTTTCCTCTCTGCGACCCCATTTTGTTGTGGTTTATGAGGCACTATGAGTTCTCCTCAAATTCCTTCTTTGCTGCAGAAGTCTTTGAATTCGCTAGAGATGTATTCTCCACCATTATCTCTCCCTAGAGCCTTCACTTTCTTCCCCGACTCTTTCTCCACCAATGCTTTAAACTCACAAAACTTTGAAATGTTTGATCCTTCTTCTGCATGAAGAAGATCCAACATTTACGAGAAACGTCATCAAAAAAAATAACATAATACCTATGCTTTGTTGTTGAAGGAACTGAGAATGGTCCACACACGTCTGTGTGAATTCTCTCCAGGATCATCGAAGCACGGTTCTCCTTTTCATGAAAGGTGGACTTTACATACTTCCCCATGGTGAAACCCTTGCACTGATCTAACTGAGCAAGTGTTCCCATTGGAAGTCCAGTAGATATTTTCTGCATGATCTTCAAGGCTCTATGATGAAGATGGCCCAATCACCTATGCCATAATTCACCCTCGTCCTGACTCACCACTTTTTCTGCCTTGCCCATCATGGAAGAACATGCATATACCTCCAGCATGTAGAGATTCTTAACTCGAATATCTATCTTCTTGTCTTGACCCATTGCTTTATGTCGCAAGAAATATTTTCCATGACTGAAAACAACATCATAGCCTCTGTTTTCCAACATTGCGACTGAGACCGGGTTTTTCTTCAAAACTGGAACATGCATAACATTTTTCAATTGAAATGGTTTACCTAACTCCCTCTGAAAGGTAATGGTACCAATGCCAGTCACATTGTATCATCCATCATCACCCATCTCATTATGCATTCTGAGATCTTTCTCCTCCAAGTCAATGAAAGACTCTCTATCTCCCGTCGTGTGGAAGGAAGCACCACTATGAAAATACCACACTGATCCTGATGCACTTGATTCCATGCATGCGATTAAAGAGGAATTAAGTTCAAATTGCGAGGCAAGGGCCTCACTAGTTGCAGCTCTAATAACCTTCTTGTTCTTCCTCTTCTGTGGACAGTTAGTAGTGAGATGCCCATGTTCATGACAGTGAAAACACTTCACTTTGGACAAATCCAACTTCTTAACTTTAGGCTCGTATTTTGAATGGAATTTATTCCCCTTTCCTTTTCTTTCCTTGGCAGCAAAAGAACAATCCTCTTCATCATCATGATTTGATTAAGAGCCATCTCTGGTGTTCCTCCTGAACTCCTCCTGCACTAGATCCGACCATAGTCGTTACCAATCTAGAAATTTTTCCCTTCCATTAACAGAGTCTTGATAATTGTGCCAATTCTTGGGAAGTCTTAGGAGTGCCAAGCCCACCAAATCATCTTCAACAACTATTATTCCCACACTCCCCAACTCATCTCGACATTGGACAAACTTCGTGAGATATTTTGGAATGGAGTCACCCTTTTCCATCTTGATCTTCCTGAGTTTATCTTCGAGCACCAATTTCCTATGGTCGCTGCTGTTTTGGAACATATCAGTCAAAACCTTCCACATTGCATGTGGTGTGGCTTTCCCATGGAGACTTGAGACAATGTGGTCTGGTACTCCCTCCAATAGGATCCTCCTCGCCTTTGCCACTTTCTTTTGCCATGCATCAAGATTCGCAGCGTCTATAGCAGCTAGCTTAGGAACATCTTTATCAATGAATTTCTTCAAGCCATTTTCTTCGAGTACTTCCTCCATCCTCTCCTTCCAAGTAATGTGGTTCAAGCTTCCCTTGAGAGCATAATCCAACCTCAAGACATTTAAATCCATGTCGCTCTTGAATCAATTATAGCACCTACACTTATAAATTTGTTACAACTTCAAGTCACTTCCATGTCCCATCAGTCAACCTTTAAATTTGAATTTCCTATAATTAATTGATTTTCCAGTTCAGTTAATTATTTCAAGTAATTATGAGATAAAAGATCAATTATTTATTGTCCAATTTATTTAAGGGAAAAATAAATTAGACACACATTTCTTGTTGAATTTTCAACAGTAGATGATATGGAAAGTTGCAGCCCCAGGGACACAAGCTAGGCTCGAACACGTGACCTCTCCCTGTAACACGAGAGAGTGTGCACACGTCTTGCCAACTGAGCTAACCCATGGGGCTTAAAGCACCAAGAAATTAAACCCCCAAAATCAGTTGAATGACAAGCAAAGGAGGTGATCACATATACTTTGTGGATTGCATAATCCTTTTGGTTCTTGTATTGAAATGCAAGGGAGAAACTGCAAAGATAGCATATATGTAGATGAGTAGCCTAAATTTAGAGACTCAATGAAATAAAGACAAATGAGGTGAATGATCATAATGATAACTACTCTCATCCTGAAAGTAAAATAAATTAAAAGGTTGGTTAGGAAAATCACTCCAAATCCAAGCTGAGTTCAACTATTTCACTTCAAGAGAATACTATATATTTTTTAAACATTAATTTACCAACGGGATAGAAACTAATGCTCCACCAAGTTTCCAATGCATGGGGATGCAGGGATGCAAATACAAGTACCTAGTATAGATAACGCCCAAAATTTCATGGAACAACAGGGTACATCAAATGTATACCCTAACATATGGGACCCCAACCCAAATATAGAAAAACAAAATAGATAGGATTACAATTTTTTTTATCAGTCGTTAGTGATTAATAACAAACAATGAATCAAAAATAGGTTAAATTTGAAAAAAAACATACCTAAATTATCATTTGTAAAAGGAATAACATCCCATAGGATTGCAACATCCCATCTCCAACAATTTGCAAGTAGATTTTATGGACATCAACAAAAAAAACTGGACAGAGATATTAATTCGAGTGTCTTCACCAATTCACGGATATTGAAGCTTGTTTCATACTGTTTACAACTTCATCACCCTCTTCCCTACTGATTTGATTTGAAAAAAATATACATTTTCATGCCCATTTACATATACATGGGTGAAATCGGTCCCAAAAAGCCTTGATTCAAGGAGATATGGGAAAAATATTTTCCCTAAAGCCTTGATTATAGGTTATGCAAGGCGATTCACTCACCAAAAAAACTGGATTACAAAAAATCGAGGCAAAATGGAATTTTTTTCATGAAATCGGGATGGAGAACCCTCTTTGCACTCAATTTTATTATTTTCTTTATGGTACAAATGATATACCTCTTGTATTTTTTGGTTTAATATTTGGGCTAAAAATTTAAATTTTCTTAAAAACTACTTTAACAAAAAATCACCCCTTCAAAAATTTAAACCTTAAAATTTTGCCCATGAGTGAAATTTTGCCCTTAAAATCATCTATGAGCCCAGAAAGTCATCAAGAACTTAAGACCTCAACTATAAAAAGACAAAAAGGTTGAAGAAACTCTAGAAGATCAAAACCAGTGTTTGGAAGGCAAAATAGCATAATAGAAGGAAGAAGCATAAAATAGAGAGAAGATATTGACAGATCATCTAAGGGAAAGAACTAATGATTTAAACCAGCTTGAGGTAGAGTTTGGTCAAGAAGAGAGAAGACTTGAAGAAGAAATAATTGCATTAAAGATCCAACTTGAAGAAGCAAAGAGGATAGTATAAATCATGAAGATTCAGATGATGAAGAAAGAAGAAAAGGTTGAGAAGCTTGAATAATAAGTTGTCACATTGAGAAGTAAAATCATCAAGCTTATCAAGAATTTTTAAAATATAGAAGCATCCACATCAAAATTAGAGAATGAAGAGAATCATTTCAGGGTGCTAGAAAAGAAAAATGAAGAAAAGAGTAAGAGTTATGCAGAAGTACTCAAAGGAAGGAATCATGGTTAGCAAGAATCAAAGAAGAATAATAGAGATACATCTTCAACAAGACCTACCATGTTTACACAACAAATAAGATTCAACCATAATGAAGGAATCCACAAAAGAGAAGATCATGATCATCCAAGGTAGTAATTCCAAAGGACTACACAATAAAGAAGATCATTCACTCCCATGTATGTAAATTTCCTTTATGTTCATTGTTTTTATTATACTAACTTTGGACATAAGGTTTCAGATTGCAGGGTTTATGAAAGAAATGTTCAGGAAAGAAAATATGATGTGGCCCCACATGACATTGAATGTTACAAGTGTCATAACTATGGAAACATATCTTGTGATTGTAGAATCATGATGTATACTTTTTTGAAAAATAACACTGATATAAGATATAAGAAGCTTTGGAATAGAAAAGAAGAACAAACAAAGGAAAATCAAATAAATGAAGGACACCTAGAAGTACTACTCTTGGGATTGGCAATATTACAAGATGAAGAGAAATCTACAAGAAAAAAGAAAGATGTCAGATATATGAAGGTTTGGAGAAGAAATGAAAAGMAAGAAGAACAAGTGAATAAAGACCAGGTCCCAAAGATCATAGGATTTGCAGTAGTACGAGAAAGAAAAGAAGAAATGGTGAATAAAAAATATRTTCAAGAGATTGTACTTTCAAGAATTGTAGTGCGAGATCAATCCACAAACAAAAAGGAAGAAGTGCGATATGAATCCACAAAGATAATATTGGGTACGCCCTACACAGTTCCTTGGAAGAAGTAAWGCAGTGAATGGGAACTCCAAACAATTATTAAGTACTTTGAGAGCCCCATATGATAGATGAACACAACACCACCCAGAGGTTGATACATTATTGAGGAACTAGTTAAATTGGGGGCAAACTCAAACCCTTAATAACTTAGAAAATATTTTCCAGAGCTTGTTGAAACCTTAKAAAATGTTACCCAGTCATTATCCACTTGCAAATTCTCTAGTTTGTTGTTGTTTTCATTCGGAAATGAATTTTGGGATCAATTTTATTGATACCATCCAAGTTTTGAAGTATCAATATCATGACCAATGTTATCACTCTGTAATTTCCCTTGGCTGCAAGAAGGAGATCACGAAGGTAACCACACACCACTTGGAGGCTAAAATATATCTCTTCCAGTCTTATAAAGGGCTCTCTCTATATGAATCCTCATTCAATTAGCTAACTGGTTGTCTTAGGTTTTAGGCTAGGTATTAAGATCATAGAGGAATAGGTTTAAATGGAGCTTGATGGAAGGGGAGAGGGAAAAACCATTAGGCATGAAGTCAATTAAAGCTAATGATTTTCAATGAACAAATGCTTAAATAGGGGCATGTTCGGTAATATTTATGATGTCTTTATCAAATGTCATTGTAGAGAGGTGAGTAGAGGAGTAGTGGAAATTGATAATATCTAAATCATATAGCTGAGGATGAGTTTTAGATATCACAATAAAGGAAAAACACTATTTTTTTTTATCTAATCTATAACAGAGCATGCAAACATGAATTATGAAATGAATCTTTTAACTAAACAATGAATACATCACATTAGATCATGATTATAACAAGAGAAACTCACATACACAGGAGGAAACATCACCATAAAAATTGACACATGAATCCCTGATCAAGTAGGCTTCAACGTTCATCATTCATTGAAAAGTTTCAAATATAACTGTACAATACACAAGGTTTTTCTCTAAGAACCCCTCATCAACCCCTATCACTTGGAAGTGATAGTTCAAATAATAAAAATGATACACAACTGTTTTTAGTTTTTAGGAACAAGAAACTAAAAAAAGAAAAGATAATTTCCAATAAATCTCCAGAGGTCTTGAATAGTTTAAATTGTTGCTGGATTTATCCTTTGACAGATGTCATTGACTGCTAATCTTTTTCCTCAAAATAATGAAAAACATCTTACTGAATGTTGGAGATGGGATTGAATGTTGACTGGAAAATCAATGCTTCCAGGTGCCCTATTCCCTCTAGTTTCTTTGCCTTAAAATATGAGGGATTGATCTATATGCCATTCGAATGTTGAACTACCCTCAACTGCTTGCTAAATTTGTGCTCAAAATATGGAAAGTTTTGGATTTTCTTCCACCTGTTCGTATTCTTTGACGAATTGGACCGAGGAATTTATTCCTTTACCTTTCATTTGGATGTTATATTTAACACTTGGAGAAATTGTTGGTCGACCCAGCAAGGGTGCTTGGTCATGGAGATTGGAAGATGATCGAAGCTCACACCAACACATTGTACAATGTGGATGATTCACAGGTTCTTCTCTCCTGATGGATTATTCCTAGTCTTTGAGTGTTCACTTGTATGTGGTTGCGAAAATTTTCGTGAGCAGTTTCGATCCATACCACTCCCATCTCCATAATGAACCATCAGTTGCCACATATCTCGATGGCTGAACCATGGTTTCAATTGCATAGACTGCTTTACAAATTAAATTTCGATCATTTTGGTTTATGTGCTAACAACCAAAATGTCAAAGGTTCAATTTCTCTTCATTAGATATTTTGTCACAAGTATTAAATGGAAGAATAATAATTAAACCCTCATCTTTCAATATTTTTTTCACATTATCTGAATTATCTCACTTGCCAGCAATGGAAAACATATTTGATAACAGTACATAATATCCAAGATTATGAGGATCTAACTCAATAAGGTGTCTAGAAACACATTCTATGAGTTTTATATTATGATGAATTCTACAGACCTTAAGCAATGCACCCAACACACAAGTATTAGGTCGAAGATGAAAGCATAGTGCTCCAACCTTGGCATGACACAATAATATTAACTCATGTAGTCAAAGTATTTATGTCCTTCCTTCACTAGATCTGCATATATTAAACACTAAGACCTCTTCCTTCATTGATAACTCTCTCTGCAGGCTTAATGATGATTGTTTGGATCATAAAAAAATGTGTTACATCTGTGATGTGTAGTGCAATTTGATTTACTACCTTTTTTTGTAAGATATCCTTTCTTAGAAAGAGTGCTCTCTCTCTTTGGAAATTAACCCGTGGAACATGCCATAACAAAACTCTAAAAAACCATCAAGAAGGATGTTTCCTTAAATTGTGGAATTTTTCCCCTGTAGGATATTGCATCGTGTAGCATCTTTGGGTGTTTTGAGAACCTGTAATGACCCCAAAGAGCAAGATCCAATTTGTTTCATAGTACAAGATTTTCAATTTGATAAGGTGGCTCAAACAAACTGGGCTTTAATTTCCTCAAGAATGGTACTACTACAGATCTCCAGAATGCTCTTAAAATTTGTTCATATGTTGATTTGTAGGATATAAAAAGAAAGGGACAATACTGACCTAAAAGGTGCAAAAGATACCTTTTCCACATAATGAACAACATAAATCCCCTCATACTTGCATATAAATACTAGTAATCATGGGTTGACTCTATAACATTTTCCAGCATAGGTCATTCATAAAATTATTTGGTATGGGTTATCCTTTCTGAATTTGTTTTTATTTTTAGTCTTGTAATAAGAACCTTCAATGAGAGTCCAATAAGCCTTCAAAAGAGCTGCCAATAGGATTATGATGGCTAGAACCCACATATAATATCCCCTTCATGAATGCTATTGGAATATAAACCATCTCAAGCAGGGAAAACCCAAATACCATGCCTCCATCCATGTGCCCTCAAGGAGTATACCATGCCTCAAAGTTCCTTCAATATTTCTGAATATGCTCATAGTTTATGCAAGGAAAAACCTCCTAAGTGACTTCTATGTTTGGTTCAATATTAATGCAAAATTTCTTTGCTCCTCTACACTTATATTATAAAACATGTCAAAGTAACTATTTCAAATATGAAATGATGCCAATGCCTTAGCATATTGTGTAGTAAATGTACATAGTAGTCCTTCAAAAGTTGTTTATGACCTAATGGGGAATTTTATTATCCTCATGTTGAAGAATGATTGTAACGTCATCTCAGGTCCCTAGTTGACTTTCACCTTCCATCCATAGATTATGATTTATAGAAGATAGAAACAACACAAACACAAGAATTACATGGGTGTCATAAGTCCTACAAATATCTTGCTGCTTCTTTTTGTTCCCTTTCTCTCATCCTTGGCATATTTGGATATGTATGTTACAAAAACGTTGAGTCTGACATACAAGTCTGGAGTAACAAAAATTTACTTGGAAAACCAAGATATGCAAATTAAATCAAAACCAACTACTAGAACATCTACATAAGACTCCATAGAACCATTTAGATACATTTTATTCATAGACATGAAAATGAAAATTTGTATTTGTCTCATGGAGAAATTGATTGTGCATACTAGTTTCTAATTTCTCATAAAAATGAAGAAATAACTGCCACTTATTTTTACCTCCATCTCAATGATCTTCACATCGTTTTTGTAGTTGTGGCTTGACCTATGGAACTTAGAACATACTCAATAGCTATGAAAGTGATATCCCCAATATGTCTTGTAACTTACACCATCCTCCTCTGTTTGGATCCTTCTGGCAAGTCTGTGACAATAGATCTTACAATTTAATAACCAAAATGACTCATGAAAGTCATGACAACTAGCATTTTTTTTTTTTTTTTTTTTTTTTT
>JASDQU010683393.1:51263-72299 GCA_032191745.1 Picea mariana
GTGCAGGATCCCACTTGGGTTGATGCAATGGTAGAGGAGTATGACTCCATTGTCAAAAATAGTGCATGGGAAATTGTCCCAAGACCGGTCGATAAATCAGTGGTAGGTTCGAGATGGATCTACAAGGTAAAGAAAGTTGTTGATGGGACCATGGAGAAATATATTATGATGATACCTTTGCACTTGTCTCAAGTTACTCTTCCATAAGATCCATCTTTGCACTCTCAGCGCAGATGGGATGGCACATTCATCAGATGGATGTAAAAAATGTGTTTCTCAATGGGATCATTGAGGAAGAGGTGTACATAGAGTAGCCTGAAGGATTTGATATCTTCAGCAGAAATTCACATGTGTGCCGACTCAAAAGAGAGTTGTATGGGCTGAAGAAAGCACCTTGTTCTCGGTACACTCAGATAAACAACTATTTCATTGAATTGGGCTTCACCAAAAGTGAAGCGTATGCAAACCTATACCAAATTGTGGTGGAGGGTAAGATTTTAATCATTTTTCTTTATGTTGATGATTTAATACTGACTGGCGATGAGCAGCTGATACACTCATGCAAGGAGGACCTTCCAAAGGAGGTCAATATGAAGGATATGGGCCTCCTTCATCATTTCCTTGGATTGGAAATATGGCAGCGAGATGGTGAAATTTTTGTGTCTCAAGGAAAGTATGCAAGGGAGATACTGGGTAAGTTTCACATGGAGGGTTGCAAACCCATGAATACTCCTCTTCTAGGAAACTGGAGGAAAGAGGATGCTACTTATGGAGAGGTAGTGGATGCTACCGTCTATGGACAATTTGTGGGTTTGCTAATGTATCTAGTGAACACAAGACCAAACATTTGCCATGTGGTTAACCAGCTGAGTCAAGAGATGGTTAAGCCTACCAAGCTCTTTTGGAAGGCAGGTAAGCATGTCCTGAGATACATGAGGGGCACATATGAGTATGTCTTATGGTACAAATAGGCAGATGCGGTGAAGTTGCATGGCTTCACAGATGCATATTGCGCGGGAAGCCCATCGGACAGAAAGAGCACATCAGGGGGGATATTTAGTATCGGATCTACAATTGTTTCTTAGTACAGCAGGAAGCAAATATCTGTGGCACTCAGTTTAGTAGAAGTGGAATACATGGTGGTGATTCAAGGTGCATGTGAGGCTATCTGGATGAGAAATATCTTTGTTGGTTTGTTTGGTTCTCATTTAGATCCGACAGTGATTCACTATGATAATCAGAGTTGCATTAAACTCTTGATTAATCCTATGTTTCATGATAGTTCTAAGCATATAGATATCTGATATCATCATATCATAGATTGTTTGTAGCATAAGATCACATTGCTTCGGTACATTCCTACGGAAGATTAGGATGCATACATTTTGATGAAGGCACTCACGAGGAGAAAATTTGAATACCATAGAGATAGGATCGGGGTACAGGATAATCCATTTATTATTGAGAGGGAGTGTTGAGATTTAACAAGAAGATCCTACTAAAAATTATGCACCTACACTAGGATGGAGCCTCAGGTTATTTTTAGGTGGAAGTCTATTTTTAGATGATGTCTATTTATAGATGGTGAGTGAATTCTATTTATATATGTATGTCGACTATTATTATCCCTTAATAATAGTTGGACAATAAATATTAATCTATTCTCAATGAGTACTTGTAAATAGTTAACTGAAGTGGCAAATCAATTAGCTATAGGAAATTTGAGTTCAAAGGTTGATTGGTGGGACATGCAAGTTGAATTAGTTGTAACTGAGTGATTCAAAGTTGTAAGAGAGTTATATGTGTAGTTATGTGAGTTTTGAAGTAATTTAACTCAGTTAAGTGAGTTAAGCTCAGTTGTACTAGTTGTAACTGAACTTACACTAGTGAGAGATCAGTGAATTAATTATTAATTAATTCACAATTAGTGGTCTCACATGCAACTAAATATTTACCACTGTTAACTACATGCATGTTAGATCCAGTGGAGACCCAGTTGAGATAACAGGTGAAAGGGATAGTTTGACTATCAGTTGTGACATTATTGAGTGCACTCATGCAACCACACATACAGTGGATGGGCCCATGAGGAATGCGTAGCCTAGGCAATAGGGATTCATTCATTGTAGGGATTTCCATCAGTAGGTATTGCGCAGAGGAGGCAGGTTGTCTCGAAGCAGTAAATTGGCACATGAATTTATCAATTTTTGTATGACAGTGTGAGACGACTGTATATTGTACTGAGAGCTCTTGGCTTAGACTTTTGTATGAGATTGTTTCATGATCCATGATATATACATAATATATGATAGTGGGGTTTTTAGCTTTATGCTTTCCCGGTAAAACATATGTGTTATGTGTGATTGATCTCTCTTCTTGGTATTGCAATTGGTGATCGTGTTTTAAATTCCGCAAGAATTTTAGTAGAAGTGATTTTGTATTTAACAGTGGCATATAATTGTTAGATCAGGAGAATCCATGCAATACATAATTTGTATTAAAATTTCTACACATGGTTGATATACATGGTTCATAAGCATGATATGGTATATGGTTGGTGTGCATGGTTGGAACATGTTATGGTACATGGTATGGTACAAGTGTTGATTATTGAGGTGCTTGGATGATTCACATTTTGGTACAGGTTTGGTGCATGGTTGATGCTTGTGGTACAAGTGGTCATATAGGTTTGTTGCATGGTTGATGCACTTGTTGATGGTACATGTACAGGTTGATGCATGGTTGATGTATGGTACATGATTGATACATGGTTGCGAAGCATATATTGTGATGGTATGTGGTGATGTTGGTACATGCTTGGTAAAGGCATGTGTTGATGATGTTGAGCATATGGTTTGAGATATGTTCTCCATGATCTTGGCATGAGTTGCATGCGGATGAGAGTGGATCTAGTTTCGTGGATGAGACAATGATTGGTTGGACATGTTTTTGTGACAGTATTTGATTGACAGTGACAGGTTGGATACAGTGACATGCTACATGTTGATGTGACAATGACAGTAAAAATATCATTGACAATGATAGTGACAAAGTTTGTGGCAATGATAGTGGAAGATTTCGTGATAGTTGGTCTACACTTATATTTCATGGTGACATGATGGGAAAAGGAAAGGGGGTTGCTGCCTCCTTCCGATTGGAACCGAAGAATCAGGGAGTTGGAGAATCCTTCAGTTTGGATCCTGATAACTATGTGGTTGGAGCCACCATTCGATTGGATCTAGAGTACCTAGGGGGTTGTAGTCTCCTTCTGGTTGAAGCCAGAGAATTCATAGAGTTGTAGATTTCTTTAGGTTGGATCCTAAGAATAAAGAGTTGGAGCCTTCTTCCAGTTGCAAATGGAGAATTTGGAAGTTGGTTATACCTATGAATGATTTCTTCATATATATAAGAAATCATTCCATGGTTTTCTCCCATTTGGGTTTCCACATAAATACTAGTGTTTTGTGTTCTTGATGTTAGAAAAACAGTATCACGGAGCAATAAAATAAAACAAATGCGGAAATAAACACTTAATATACAAAATACAATAGATACATGATATACGTTGTTCACCTAATGTGGTCTACATCCACCAGAGAAATTTCCATGTCCTTCCTTTTTATTATCCAACAAATGAAGGGTTACAACCTAGAACACACCCACTGTAACTTCCTCTTATTTCTCTCAAGTCTCCTCTCTCAGAATACAATATTCATAATGAGCATAGACGCAATAAATTTCCCTCATAAAAAAGGGTTTCCTTCTAGAGAAAAAAACCCTAACATAACTTCTACCTTTAGATATGCGACTTTATAATGAACGGTCCAAATTTAATATACATTTACAAGGAAATTTTTCCTTCGGGGGCTTCACCCTCGAACCCTTGCTTGCCCCCAGACCCCGCAAGGGGGGAAATCTTACCCTTAAACCCTCACACATGGAGGGGTGTATAGTCTTCATGGGGTATAAATAGGTCTGAAAACAAAGACCTATGAAACAAGAAGATAATTAGGCTCCACAACCAACAATCTCCCACTTGCAGACTAATCACAACAACTCCATTGTTGGTGTACCAGCTGGACTATAATCCACCTTGAACAAGAAAAATTTCTCATCTTCTCCTTCATGCTTGACGACTAACTGAAATTGAGCAAGAACTCAGTTTCTCCCTAATTACTCCCTTTGTTAACATGTCTACAGGATTCTAGCTAGTGTGTATCTTTTCCAACTTCAAATGTCCATATTCCAATATGGATCATAGGAAATGGTACCTGAGATGTATATTCTTAGTCTTTGAATGGAAGTTTGAGTTCTTTGCAATATGGATGGAACCCTCACTGTCACAATACAACCTACTATTCTCTTTCTTCTTTCCCAATTCCTCCATAAACCTTTGTAACCAAATCATCTCTTTACTAGCATCAATAGTAGCAACATACTCTTCCTTTGTTGTTGAAAGTGCAACAACCTTTTTCATTTTCAAAATCAAACTTATTGATGTTCCGCCTACAGTAAAAACATACCCTGTGGTGCTCCTCCTGCTATCCTTATCACCTGCCATATATGAATCAATATATCCATGTAGAAAAGTTTTTGAACCTACAAAACATAATGCATGAGTAGAAATACCTTTCAAATACCTAAGAATCCACTTTATTGCCTCCCAATGTTCTTTACCTGGATTTTTCATGTACCTACTCACAACTCCCACTACATGTGCAATATCTGGTCTTGTGCAAACCATCGCATACATCAAGTTGCCAACTAATAATGAATAAGGGACCCTAGACATGTATTTTATCTCCTCCTGTGTCTTGAGACACATTTCTTTGGTTAATTTGAAATGGATGGACAAAGGTGTACTAACTGGTTTTTCATTCTGCATTCTGCATTCTAAACCTCTACAACACCTTCTCCATGTACTCACCCTAAGACAATGTCAAATTGTGATTTTTCCTATCTATTTTTATTCTCAGACCAAGGATTTTCTTTGCAGCACTCAAATCCTTCATCACAAATGAATCAACTCATTTCTTCTTGAGAACATTTATATACTGCATATTAGACCTTGCAACAAGTATTCCATCTGCATACAATAGAAATATAATATAGCTTCAAGTTTCTAGTTTTTTTAAATAAACAAAGTGATTAGAATGACATCTACTATAACCTTGTTCTATCATAAACCTGTCAAACTTCAAATACCACTACCTTGGAGATTTGTTTAGGCCATACATGCTCTTCTTCAACATGCATACCAAATTTTCCTTCCCTTTGACCTCATACCCCTGTGGCTGCTCCATATAAATATCTTCCTCCAAATCCCAATGGAGAAAAGTTGTTTTTACATCTAACTGTTCAAGATGTAAATATTCTACTACAACAAGCCTTAAAATAGTCCTAATTGAAGTCATTTTAACAAAAAGAGAAAATATTTCATCAAAATATATACCTTTCTTTTGTGCAAACCCATTTACAACAAGTCTAGCCTTGTACCGCTTTTTGCCTCCATCTTGTTCCTTCAACTTGTGACCCATTTATTCTGCAATGATATTTTTCCTATAGGAAACTGAACCAAGTACCACGTATGGTTATTTACTAGGGAATCCATTTCCTCTTTCATTCTGTGCTCCCACTTCTTTTTATTGTCTACCTGCATTGTCTCTTAATAACATTCAGGTTCACCATAATCAATCAACAATAAATAATACAATGAAGGAGAGCATCGTTCAAGGGGTATACTTAACCTGGTAGATCTTCTAACAACACTTGCAGGAGTTTGAGGTACCTGTTGCTCCTGTTGTTGTACATTTTGATTTTCTGGTACCTTTGGACTTTATTTTTCAGTGATCTCATCAAGCACTGTGTATTTTGTTTTTTCTTTTTCCTTTTTCTTTCCCTGCAACTGATATTTGTACATGAACTTCTCATTGAATATGCCATCTCTACTCCTAATGATTTTGTGATTTTCATAATCCCATAAGTGATAACAAAAATCATTAAAACTGTATCCAATAAAGGTACACTTCTTGGATTTTGCCTCAAGCTTTGTTTTATTTTCTTTATCAATATGGAAAAATGCTTCACAATCAAAAGTCTTCAAAAAATAATCATTTACCTTTTTACCTATCCATGCCTCCTATGACATTGTAGCACCCAAATATCTTTAAGGTCCTCTATTTATTAAGTAAATAGGAATATCTACAACATCTACCTAGAACTGTAAGTGAAAACCAATATGAAATCTCATACTCCTTGCATGCTCCATGATTGTCCTATTCATCCTTTCTGACACACCATTTTATTGTGGTGTTCTTGGAACTCTCTTCTCTCTACAAATCCCATGGTATGAATAGTAATCATTAAAATCCTTGCTGCAATATTCACCTCCATTTTCTAATCTGAGACACTTCAACCTTTTTCCCATCTCATTCTCAACCAAATATTTCCATTTCTTAAAAGTATCAAAAACATTAGATTTTTGTTGAATGCAATAAACCCAATTTTTTCTAGTTGCATCATCAATAAAAGTAACATAATAACGAGATCCACCAAGAGATGATACCTAATATGGTCCCCATACATATGTATGCACAAGCTCACATTTCACTCTTCTTTTATTTTCCGACTCTAAGAAATATGACTCTCTTTTGTTTTCCATAAACACAATGCTCACAGAAATCCAAATCTATTTTTTTAAGATTTGGAAAAAAAAATCTTTTGTAAAGTATATGCATCACATTCTCACTCATGTGTCCAATCCTATGATGCCACAATGTTGTATCCACTCTTGTACAATCTAAAGAGATAGAAGAATCAATATTACCAGTACATAAATACAATGTACATACCTTCTCTCCTTTTTCTATCACCAGTGATCTTTTGGTGATCTTCCACGCCTTATATTTAAATGTAGATATACAACCTTCACTTTCCAAATTCCTTGCTTAAATCATATTTTTCCTTAGATATGGAACATGTGTTACCTCTTTCAAAAACCATTGGTTTACATTCCTTTTCTTTATTTTTACCTTTCCCATTCCAACAATTTTGCATGGTGCATCATCACCCAAATGAACCTGTCCAAAATAACCTTGAACATAATCTAGAAAGTGTTTCCTATGGGGTGTGGCATGTAATGAAGCCCCTGAATCTACTACCCAAGACTCATAAATATTGTCTACAGAAAGAATCAAAAAATCTTGTAACACATCCCATGTTACATTCGCTTCATGATTTTTCTCATGTTGCCCATCTCTTTGTTTCTTTGGATCTCTACAGTATTTCTTCAGATGTCCTTTCTTCCCCCAATTACATCACTCTATCTTTCCCAATATGTATTTGGATCTTCCCTTCCTATAATTCTTGTGGTTCCCTGAGCCCTTTCCTCTATCCTTTTGTCTTCTCCTGTTTTCCATGTTTAACGCATTACCTGATGTCTCACCTATGATTTTCCGTCGCATTTCCTCACTAAGGATAACATCAACAAATTCATCAAATTTTAAAGTGTATTAACTAGAGACAAAGTTACTTACGACCATGACCAAGCCATTCCAACTTTCTGGCATTGAGCACAATATTAAAAGATCCATGACCTCATCATCAAAGTCCACTTTTACAAAACTTAGTTGATTAGTAACCGTATTAAATTCATTAAAATTATCTGCAAGAGACCCACCTTCTAACATCTTCATATTAAATAATATCTTCAATAGAAATACCTTATTGGACGCCAAGTTTTTTTCATAAAGTTTAACCAATGCATCCGTCGACTCCTTCGTTGTATTTTCTTTCGAAATATTGAAAGCCAAAGATGCTTCCAAGATCAACCATATCGTTCCTCATGCCTTTCTATCAAGAACCTCACATTCTTCATCCTTCATGGCCATCAACTTCTTTTCTATTCCACCCAATGGTAGGAATAGATCATTCTGATATAAATAATCTTCCATCTACATCTTTCACAACTGGTAGTTTTGAACGTTAAATTTATCGACCCTAAAATTGCCATTTTTCGACATTGCTCCCACTCGAACCAGAAACCCTCTTTTCCTGTGAGTTACCTTTCTCTCTGATACCAGTTGTTATAAAAACAGGATCGTGAAACAATAAAATAAAACAAATGCAGAAATAAAACACATAAGATACAAAATACAATAGAGACACATATATATATATGGTTCACCCAGTGTGGGCTACGTGCACCAAATAAATTTCCAAGTCCTTTTTATTATCTAGAAACTGAAGGGATACAACCTACAACACACCAATTGTAACTTCTTGTTATTTGTCTCACAGTTTCCTCTCTCATAATAAAATATTTGCAATGATGCATAGCCGCAATAAATTTCCCTCATAAAAGAGAGTTTCCTTATAGGGGAAAAAACCCTAACATAACTTCTACTGTTAGATCTGCAACCTTATCATGAATGGTCTAGATTTACTATATGTTTACAAGGCAATTTTTCCTTCAAGGGATTTTCCGCGAACCCCCTAGCTAGGGGGATGAGACCCCCCCCTTCACCCCCCTCGCGTGGAGGGGTGTACAGTTTTCATGGGGTATAAACATGGCTAAAAAAAATAACTATGAAATAGGAAGATAATCAGGCTCCACAACCAATAAGTATAAAAGGAAACTACTTTTTTGGATATAGGGAAACTAATTAGGAATCTGTCCCTGCTGTTTAATTTGGATCAAGAGAATATCCAAGGGAGGTCTGGATTATTTGTAGGTTGTATTTATTCATAACATTAGGTTCCTTCATTATCTATCATTTCTTTTTCAATATGTTATTTCATAGTTTACATTTTACTATTGTTTGTTTAGTGACATTGTTTTGGATACTAGAGAAAGGGTCCATTGGTTATAGAAGGTTTAGTAACTTTTTTGGATCTGGAGAATCAGGGAGTTGGAGCTTCCTTTAGGTTGGAGCCTAAAAAGTAGATGGCTAGAGCCACCTTCAGGTTGGAGTCGGAGAACCCAAGGGCTTGTAGCCTCCTTTTGGTTGGAGCCAAAGAATTCATGGATTTGTAGCCTCCTTTTGGTTGGAGCCAAAGAATTCATGGATTTGTAGCTTTCTTTAGGTTGGAGCTTGAGAATAGGGGGTTGGACCCTCCTTCCAATTGAACTAGATAATTTGGAAGTTGGTGCTTCCTATGAATGAATTCTTGATATATATAAGAAAACATTTTGTGGTTTTCTCCCATTTGGGTTTCCACATAAATATTGGTGTAATATGTTCTTGATGTGAAGTGATGCTACTTATGTTTACATGATTATGATCTATATAATTGGATGCATTCATAGATGATACATTGATGATATATTGTTGAACATTGTTGTTAAAGTGAAATGATATGTATATTGTGGTTAAAATTGGTATAAATTNATTATAGTAATAAAAAAATTGGTATATGGTTAGATTCCTTCAGCAAATGGTTTATCCACTGGAAGGAGATCATGGAGTACACTTAGAATGGAGTACCAATGTTTCATGGTCAGATTAGTCTAGCGTATAAGATATGGATCAAAATGAAAAATTTATGTTTAAAGGAATATGGATATGATATTTGGCAATCATTTGTGATAGGATACAATCCTACAAAGAAACCAAAGGCTACAACGAAGAAGGAATTTAAGAAAAAAAACAAAATACCAATGGATTTGATCATGGAAGGACTATGTGATTCAACAAAGGACAAAGTGGGAGAATGTTCATCAACTAAAGAACTTTGGGATATTCTACATGACATCTATTTTTATCCCATCACACATTCAAAGATTTCTAAAGAAGGTTCAAGTACAAAACATGAAGAAATATGCTCATCATGTCAGACAGATTCAGATTCAAAAGAGTGTGAAGTGATATAACCCAACAAAGGTGAGTTATTTTTCTTTAATTGTGAAAAGCACAAACATCTTGAAATTAAATGCCCTTACCTGAAAATTGAAAATGATGAAATGGAAGACAATACTGAGATTGAAAAAGCATACTTGATTAGTGATTTAGATCAACTAAGGAAAGAAAGAGAAGAAAATAATTCACTCAAGATAGAATTGATGAAGCAAAACAAAAGTGTTCAATGTTTCGAAGAAGCCCAACCAGTGGTGATTTTAAGAACCCCCCCTAAATTTATATGAATAATAAATGGGTGAATCCCCGTGATACATAGGAAACATTGAAGGCTATTTTATTAATAATATAATATGTATATATAATTTTTTGACTAATCTTTTAGTCACTTATATAATCTTGTAAAATTTGGGATAATCTTTCACTATATTATAAAATATTGTAAAATCCTGGCGAATCTTTCACTAAATTATAAAAAAAATTAAAATCCTGGTGAATCTTTTACTGAAATATAAAATATTAGGAAGCCTTGGTGAATTTTTTGGTAAAGAATAAATCCACATATAATAATAGGAAAATATATTCATTAAACTCTAATATAATCATTTTACATGTTTGGAAAAGAAACATAGTTTGCCCATCCACCAAACAATGTTGCAAGCATCAGGGGTTTTGTTTTCCAGAGTTCTTATTGTGTTTACCAAGGTTCACCTATTCACTTCTAAAATAGTTATGATTTTCCAAGGGGGTGGTGGGTTTAGTCACCACCATGATTCCAATCCCCTCGAGTCATGTGCTTAGAATTTCCACTAAGGTGTTCCCCAACTTCCATTAAAAGGATTTGTATGAGACACAAATTGACAAAGTTTCATAGAAAGGCGTGGTATACCCCACCAATGACATCTAGATATTTGTATACCCCACACCAATGACAATAGAGTTTTGTATATCGCACCAATGACATGTAGGGATTTTCTTGGTGTAAAATATTTTCAATTCCATGTTCCCCTTCTATAGGATATTTAAATAAAAATAACTTAATTAAGAGAAATGATTCATGTTTTGTGTGTAAACTGTCAATGAGTCAAACTTATGCTTAATGTTGTAGAAAGTATAACAAATTTATTATGCACTTGAACCACTTATGTGGAAAACACTAATCTATTGCTATACTTGAACATAAATAGACACAATGAGAGAATATCCAATACACATACGACCTTTGAACTATCTTATTTTTCTAGATTCGATGTTGAAGGATGTTTATAGTTGTTTCTATGAACCTATGAGTAAGTGTTGATGATAAGTTTGTTGTCCCTACATCTATAGGTAGGGACATACATTGTAATCATGTAATATTAAGTCTCTATCTCTTGGCCTTTTGTTTGCATTTTCTTGGACAAGGTGTAGAGGTGATGTGTGTTGCCTTGGTTTCCTTGGGTGACACATGTCCATTTCTCAGTATATGCTACAAAACCATAGTACTTCTTTGGCCAGGAAAAAGGTAGATGAATGGGAGGAAAAATAAGTGGCATTGCGAGGAGGGGATGCTCATATGGAAAAGGGAGATCCATTTTGGTTTCCCCTAAGAACCTTGTCAGTATTGTTCACCAAGGTCCAAACAATATCACAAATAAATTTGCGAGGGATTTATCCAATTTTTCTTCTGAAAATACACCATCATCTAGTTTAACTCCAACAAAAAAAATATATGCTTCCTATAGCCAATTTTTCAAAAGCGCAGTAGTACATGCCTTCAAAGCTCAATCCTCTAGGACAATATCCATGGTTTTATTAATCTACTTGTGGAATCTCTCTCTACTTCACTTGAATGCTAAGGAAAAACCCAACTGGTTTTATTCCATGAAGAGATTGTCATTTTGGATGCAACATCCTCATCCTTAATAATGTCAATTTCAAGTCCATCTTCTAATAGCGGGATCACAGAACTACCTTGTCCCATTAATGTGAAGGTCCTTTTCATCCAATATCTTCATGGAATATGCGACATGCAATGATTTCTTGGCCAACAATGCTTGATATGATGTAGAACTAACATGTATTCTCATGCTTGTAAATCTTGCAAAACCGTTATTCCTTCTCCCTCCATTGTGACATTCTTCACAATTTCCAATGATCTGAATTTTATGTGATTTACTAAGTGGAATTGAGACAATGGATATTATCAACCTTGGTTGACCCATCCCCTACCACATTATATATTGAAGCGCATCAACCTAAAGCCTCTATCCTCAATGGTATGGTAAATTGTATGACAAAGTATTTTCATGGGTACTTTTGGATCACATCTCTAAGTTCTTATGGTTTTCTTTGGCACAATCCTTCTAGATGGTTTCCATTTTCAAAAAGGAAAGTATTGCTTCAAATGGATGCTATAAGTAAACCCTTTTCCCATTACTACAATATTGATATCAAGGGAACATAAATCCCTAACAATGTTGTTAATTCCTTTAACATTTTTATCTTTTATTAATTCATTTCCCCCTTCCCCCCTAGTTCCCCTCCCTAGAAGGATTGTGGGTATTGTTACCTCATCTTATTTCTCCAGTCATAGAATTTTTTATTGATGTTTTATTATATGTAAGTTAGGATTCTTCTCTTTCTATTTTTCTGATATTAGTCATGTTTTGAGTTCATTGTTTCTTTGGCTATGATAGTGATTGAGTCTTAAAAAAAATATCATTCTATTTGTTAGATTGGATAATATCTTCCTTTATCTGAGTCATTCCTTGTCACTTAGAAGCTTCATGTTTCCATATTCACCATATACATGGTTGATAGATCTTCCTAAACTACATCTTCAGTGATCACCATGGTCAAATTATCTTTGTGCACTATCTTCTCATTGTGTTTTGGTATGCTTCTTCCATTTATGGTCTCTTGATCCTTATTCCACAAAGGTATACTCTCCTTTATGTTTTTGCATTGAAATAAGTGAGGTGATTTACAAACTGGGTGGGAGAGATGTTGAGGTGTAACCTACGTGGACACTAATAAAATAAAATGGAAAAAAATTGACATATGAATTTTAATGTTAAGAAAAATAAAGAACTTACACAAAAAATAAACTAGCATAGATCCATATTAAATCTGGATCTTTTAAGCATTGATAAGTTTGCACATTGTTTTTTTTTAAGCAATCATCTCTATGTGGCCATCATGGAGAACATCACCCAAGTTTTCAGGAGATCACCAATGAGATATGGAAGAATGCCAAGCAAACACCCAAATGAGGTCAATCAACCATTAACTAAGCCACCTCCAATGTGTGAATCCATCACAAACCATCTCCCATATGCAAATCCATCACAGACCATCCAGGGGCTAATCATACTCCATGTACCCCAAATCTCAGGAAGCATCCCCAAACATGGTGTAAACACTTTCAAAGTAACTCTGAAATCTAACATGATTTATTGAAAGAGTCAAATGAAGAGGATTTGAGCTAATAAAAGCACAGTGATAGTCAAAATCACAGTCAAACTAAGAGATAAGTTGATTAAAATCAATGAATCATCTGAAATTTGAAGTTGAGTCAAGTTTCCTTTGAGAATAGTTAACAATGAGTGGGGTTATCATTTATGGTGAACTATTGTTAGAGTTAGAGTCACAAAGTGAGTTGCATGTTGTAGCTGAATGCCAAATGGAGAATTAATGTATCTGAATATAGTAGTAGAAATCAACAGTTGGACCTTGGCAACAGTCACATGTCACCACTTACCAAAATAAATCTTGAGTCGACCATGAGAACCATGAGAAGTAGAACTAGTTGTCCCACTTGACTCGGTCGTGAGGGAAGGAGGGGAATGTTTTTGACACAAGTCGTCTATATTGTCAGTCATTCAATGACAAACTAATTGGCCATAAGGAGTGTGTGAGTCCAAACTAGTAGGGTTAGGCATCGATGGAAAGAGAACCACGATACAATGGGGGATCAAGAGGAAGAACAAATATGGGTGGTAGGAGTCAGGACTCTAGGGTTATGTTAGGATGTTTAACTTAGATAGTAGGGTTTCATTTTTTATTTTATTTTTATTTGTTCACAAAAAATTAGTTTTCTTTTCCAATAAACAACGAAAATGATTAACCCTTATGAAATCATGTAATTTACCCTAGAGTTCATGTTTGATTCAGTTCGAGGGATTCAATTCAAGGTTTTTGTTCATCAGAATGAAAAAACAATTAAGATTCTTTTGAAACGCTGTGAATTTTGAATCTTATCAATAAAATTTATGAAAACTTGTTTCTTAGGTCATAATATTATGTGCATGATGACACCATAAGCATGCATAAAAGACATTCTTATCATAACTCATCTAGAGTTGTAGGATTATGTGTTTTTTCTCATATGCGCATAATGATCATAACTATATGACAAAGAAATATCTTATGCAGTCCTGTCACCTTCCATAGACAAGATGCCTAAACAATCTCAAATTGTAATTGGTCCCAATACCCAACTATTCATAGTCAAATCGCTCTTTATATGTAGTTGCATTGCCTCTCATATCCACTAAGAAAACAAAGGAATCCACCTAACAACATGATGCCTCTACTAAGCCTTTGTCTCTTCTAGGGAAATTAAAATATTTCCCTACTTATTAAAATATTTCTCACTCCTTGGCATGGTCTATTGTATTTGTTTCTCTAGTAATTGCATTTGTCCATCAAGATTTTTTCATATGACATGTATTTATTTCTACTATTTCATGTTCTATATGTATGTATTTTGTTTAGGCATCCTTTTCATAGTGTATCTCCATCTCCTAAATATTTGATATGTAATTGTTCATCCAGTTCTACCAAAGATTGATATTTTTGTTGAAGATCCAATTGCAACACCCAAAGAAATGTCTAGTTTATTTTTCATGGCAAACATTATTGTAGTTTCATGCTCTGTTAGTGACATTATTCACAAGAATTTCATCCTTACATTCACTTTATTCATAACACATATCAAGGAATTTGAAAGAGATCCTTTTCAATTATGTCCATAAATTCCTTGTTCTGATAAAAATAAGGAGACAAAACTACATATACATCCAAAACATCTTCCGATCTCTATAAGATGAAATATGAACACCAACTAATAGAAATGATACTTGCACATCAACAAGATTCATAGATCCCAAGGACATGCAAGGATATTTATTTTATAATGGATTATGAAACTGAGATCATAATCTCACTGAAACCATTGACAACTTCCCACAAAGAACCCCCAAACAAAAACAAGCTAGAATCCAAGAAATTATATACCACCAGAATATCCAACCAGACATCTAGACACATAGGCAAGATGTAACATACCTCCATTAAAAGTGTAAATAAAATTTCAGTTTCCTCCATATAATTAAATAGTAATTGGTTACTTTAACTTTTGCAGTACTCTCAAAACTCCAAGAAGAGAAATTCATTAGTTGTCCTGCATATAAATCAGTGAACAAACTTCCCTTAATTCTATTTAACAAACATGTCAATGTAGGCCGAATCATTATAAAAGGAATGGGAGTGCAAGTTAGCTCAAATTGATGGATGAAACAAAGAAGTTTGCAAAACATGATACAATGAATGAAGAAGAAGGTTTATAGAAACATTAATGCCATAATAAACACCATGAGAAAATACGATAGAGTAGTAGTAGTGTTGGTTTCAAATTAATTTACTCTTAGGATACAAAACTTATGATAAACTATGTGTTTTAAATTCTCAAAGATTGTGCACTAGCTCACCATAACATAGCGTTTAAATGTTGAGTTTAAAAAATGGAAATGAAGTAGTGCAAACTATTGGATAACATCAATATGTAATCCATATATTTCCAGATTTGCAGAGTATGTTGTGCTAGAATTTATATTAGAAATGAATTTGTGAATTCTCTTCTCTCAGACAAATGATCATGCAATATTTACTAGATATTAATTAATTGCACTGTGTAGGGGCCATATTACTGTTTGGGAATGTGTTATTTATTTAATTATCAGAACTGTGATAATATTGTTGTAGATCGCCACAAAACTATTGTATTTTATTAAGTATTATATGCTTGTGAATGCTCACTAAAAAATGTCAGTCTTGGATTGGGCACTTTTAGGGTTTTCTTTCCCTCTATACATACATCAAATATAGATCTCTAAAATGTATCCTAGAAATGGTTGATATACTAATAGTCTAGAAGATTGACTAACCTAAATATCAATCCCAGTTGTTTCTGAAGTAGCCAAAAAAACCCACCCACAATAAATCCTCTATACATACATCAAACATAGATCTCTAAAATGTATCCTAGAAAAAAACCACCCACAATAAATCCTCTATACATACATCAAACATAGATCTCTAAAATGTATCCTAGAAATGGTTGATATACTAACAGTCTAGAAGATTGACTAACCTAAATATCAATCCCAATTGTTTCTGAAGGTGCCAAAAAAAAACCACCGACAAGAAATCACTAATATTAGCACAACAATTTCAAGCAGAGATAACGTCTATTGTAATATTGCATGACAGAAATAACCATACTACTAGTAGTTAAAATAAACAAGAATTGGAATACCTTTCCAGATTAGTTAGATATAATACTTAAGAATTTGTTTGTACAATTCTACTAACATGTGGTATTAGAATGCACATTCTGTTGTAGAAATATGAGATGCAATTTCTAGTGAGGGTCATTGACATCCTTCTAGTTTTATCGGCATTGGCATCTTAGGAAGACAATTGTAAGAGATTTTCCATTTGGTCAATCAATTTTTTTCCTTCTGCATGTTGAAAAATACATTAATTGAGTTCTTGCCTTCATGTTTATGCCAGAATTTGGAAATGATATTCCAATTTTCAATGGTATATCTCAATTGTGTTAGAAACCCTACAAAATGTTAATTCAACGCCAACAAATGTATTCTTAAAGGGTAGAAACAACTCAATGTTGAACCATAATTTCAATATATTACCTCAATATATCTCTATTCAGTTTTGATGTCACCCTTCTCATAGTTTCAACATCTTAAATTCAATGCCTAACTGTCTGTAAAATGATAGTAGGCCTGGACTAGGTAATGAAGGAAACTGAATGATGATTTCGTTCTCCAAAATTATTATCATTTGTTATAAGGATTCATGCATTAGTTGTGTGTGTTTTTCCCTATTTGCAGGTAATGAAAACTACCAACATGTATTTAACAATTTATGCCACGTTGTTGTGTGTTTGATGATTGTGTTCTTGATACGAAAGGATCTATCCTCACCCGAAGCAGGGAGAATATGGATGAAAGAAGAATTGACTAGACAATGACTATTGTTGGTGTCTGGTTATGGTGACCCAATAATCCCTGGAGGAAGGGATAAAGTTGGACAATAATCCATAGAGAGGAAACTGGTTTTCCAAACAAGGGACCCCACAATTGATAACACTATTAATATCGTGGGAAACACCTGCTATTACACCAACAAGATTTAGCAAAATAAAATTAGTTGGAGGGATGAGGAGACTATTCCACTTGAAAACGTATAGCTTAAAAAATTTGTCATCCGCATTTTAATAATTTTATGTGATAGGAAAGTTTGTGTCAATCCCTGCTAGGAATTTTAGTAACCTTTGAAAGACAACAAATAGATGTACCAATACACCTCCAATCACCCAAAATTTCTCATTCCTCCACCATGCATTAATTTCAACCCCACTACAACGTAGCTCTAGAATAACAATTGTAAAAATGGGAAAAAATATAATATAAAGAAAACATCTCTCTCACATGCACATGCACAAAAAAAACAACGCAGATATTGAACTATGAATTAAATTGAATCCAAATGAGAACCAAACTGAAGAAATAAAATAAAGTTTTCTTTTCTCGATTAGTTTTTTTAGTCTTTTTTTATCATCTCAAAGGTTTGTTCCCAAAATTACTACTTAACAAATATCTAGATAAATTTAGAGATACGACTGAGACCAGTACCAAATTAACTAAACAATCTACAAAAAACTAAAGAATATAACTCCATAAGACTCTACAAAAGTGCATAATCACCACATATCTAAGGTCCAAATATTAGGGCTTAAATGGAACTTAAAAATCTCAGAAAAATGACAAATGTGGTGACCCTTTCAAATTTAAAATTCAAAGCTAAAAGGGGGTTAAGAGGAAACCACCCCACCTTGCTTCACCATCAAATTATTATGACAAAAAGCATGTTGCAATCCAAATCTAAGATATATTAAGGGAAATAATTTCCACAAATATAATCTTGGGTACGCCCTACACAGATCCTTGAAAGAAGTAAAGTAGTGAATGGGAACTCCAAACAATTATTAAGTACTTTGAGAGCCCCATATGATAGATGAACACAACACCACCCAAAGGTTGATACATTATTGAGGAACTAGTTAAACTGAGGGAAATATCAAACCTTTAATAAATTAGAAAATATTTTCTATAGCCTGTTGAAATCTTAGAAAATGTTACCTAATCATTATCCACTTGCAAATGCTCTAGTTTGTTTTCATTAGGAAATAAATTCTAGGACCAATTTTATTGATACCATCCAAGTTTTGAAGGACAAATATCATGACCATTTTTATCACATCGTAATTTCCCTCGGATGCAAGAGGGAGATCACAAAGGTAACCACAAACCACTTGGAGGCTGAAATATATCCCTTTTAGTCTCAGAGAGGGCTCTCTCTATATGAATCCTTAGTCAATTAGTTGACTAGTTGTTTTAGGTTTTAGGCTAGATATTAAGACCAACGAGGAATAGGTTTAAATGGATCTTGATGGCAAGGGAGAGGGAAAACCATTAGGCATGGAGTCAATTAAAGCTAATGATTTTCAATGAACGGATTCTTAAACAGGGGCAAGGTCGGAAATCTTTATGATGTCTTTATCAAATGTCGTTGTAGAGAGGTGAGTAGAGGAGTAGTGGAAATTGATAATATCTAAAGAATATATATGAGGATGAATTTTAGATATCACAATAAAGGARAAAAACTAAAATGTTTAGCTAATCTATAACAAATCATCCAAACCCGAATTCGAAAATGAATMTTTTTACTAAACAATGAAGAAATAACATTCAATCCTGATTATAAAAAGAGAAACTCACATACACAGGAGGAAACATCACCATAAAAATTGAAACATGAATCCCTGATCAAGTAGGCTTCGACCTTCATCATTCACTGAAAAATTTYAAATAGAACTGTAAAATACATAAGGTTTTTCTCTAACAGCCCCTGATCAACCCCTATCACTTGGAAGTGATAGTTTAAATAATAAAAATGATATACATTCGTTGTCAGTTTTTAGGAACAAGAAACTAAAAAAAGAAAAGATAATTTCCAATAAATATCTAAAGGTCTCGAACAATTTAAATTGTTGTTGGATTTATCCTTTGACAGATTGCATTGACTGCTAATCTTCTACCTCAAAATGATGACATAAATCTTACTGAATGTTGGAGATGGGATTGAATGTTGACTAGAAAATCATTGTTGTTAGGTTCCATGTTCCCACTATTTTCTTTTCCTTAAAATATGAGGGATTGATCTATATGCCCTTCGAATGTTGAACTACCCTCAACTGCTTTCTAAATTTGTGCTCAAAATTTGGAAAGTTTTGGATGTTCTTCCACCTGTTCTTATTCTTTGATGAATTGGACCGAGCAATTTATTTCCTTTCCCTTTCATTTGGATGTTATATTTAACACTTGGGTAAATTGTCGATCTACCAAGCAAGGATGCTTGTTCATGGATATTGGAAGATGATCGAAGCTCACACCGACACGTTGTATAATGTCAATGATTCATGGGTTGTTTTCTCCTCATGGCTTAGTGATAGTCTTCGAGCGTTGACTTGTATGTGGTTGCGGAAATTGTCGTGAGCAGTTTTGATCCATACCACTCCCATCTCCACAATGAACCATGAGTTTCCATGTACCTCGATGTATAAACCATGGTTTCAATTGCATAGATAGATTTACAAATTAAATTTTGATCATTTTGGTTGCATGTGCTAACAACCAAAATGTCAAATATTCAATTTCTCTTCATTGGATATTTTGTCACAAGTATTAAATGGAAGAATAATAATTAAACCCTCATCTTTCAATACTTTTCTCACATTATCTGAATTATCTCACTTGCCAATAGTGGAAAACATATTTGATAGTAGTACATAATAGCCGAGATAATGAGGATCTAACTCAAGAAGGTGTCCAGTAACACATTCTATGAGTTTTATGTTAAGAACCAAACATCAATATAGCATAGAAAAACCTTAGAAAAAGTACTCAATGCCTTGAAAAAGAGATAATTTCAGATAATAAGCCTCTTCGAGGGGACAACCTCCTTTTACCCCACTTAAATTTTCAAGCACAAGATGATTCAAAATGAAAATGTCTCCTTGGTATATATAGGAGACTAGGAGGTATAATTACAACTAATGGGCTAAAGCTGACATAAATAAAATAACATTACAATATAATATGGCCCAATTAAGGGTTAATGAACCAATATTAGGGCTTAACATGCCCCTCCCCTTGAGACAAGTGTTGTCCACAACGCTTTAGTAACTCTGGATGCTTCTATATAAAAGACTCATCTTCCCAAGTGGAATCTTCAGCTGGTAGTTTCCTCCATTTAATGAGATACTCTGAAATGGATCTATTGCTTAGCTGGCGAATTCTTGTGTCAGTGATGGCTTCATGCTCTAATATGATTTTTCCTTCCTCGTCAAGTTCTGGAAATATAGTTTGAACTGGGATATTGTCACCTATAACCTTATTTAAGCATGAAACATGGAAAACTGGGTGTACTCGTGAAGATGCAGGCAGTCTAATTTGTATGCCATAGTACCAATCTTTTACAACACCTTATAAGGTCCATAGTACTTTGGTGATAATTTACTATCCTTCTTGGCTTGCTTGAGGGACATCTGTTTGTATGGTTGTAGTCTTAAAAACACCCAATCCCTTACTTCAAAACTTCTTTCACTACGATGTTGATCTGCTTGTTGTTTCATGTGATTCTATGCCATGGTTAGGTTGTCCTTTAATATTTGGAGACTTTGTTGTTGATTCTCGATGTGATCTTCCACTGCTTGAACCTTAGATTTTTATTTTAGAGAAGAAGTGATGGAAGGAGGGTGGTATCCATAAAG
>JASDQU010683394.1:24852-35199 GCA_032191745.1 Picea mariana
TGATAAGAGAAGCCTGTAAGATCTCAATTAATGAATGGAAAACTCTAATTTCAAATGGTAGAATGACTTGAGATTCGAAATGTGTTTATTTATAAAGTCTATCAATCTTTGTATTGATCTACTAAAAAGGTGATTATTAAAAATCTATGGAATTTATTAACTGGAGATTGCGAAAATATTTAACCTTAGCGAGTTATAAAAGCCATTAATACTTTAGCGGTTCGACGTTCACAGGTTTTGAATGTAAGACGAGACAAATTTGCAGAAGGTGGAATTGCGGGAGCGACTAATCATTAACTAATCACTTTTATGTTTTAATTAATCATGCTTTGAAAATCCTTTAGCCTTAAGTACTTCAGAACTTTAGTATTTGGTGGTTTTGAATGAAGGATGATAGAAATCCTCCGAAGGAAAAATTCCCAGAGTAAACATTCAAACTATTATAGGTATTACGGGGCTTTAGAACCCTTGATGGTTCATAAAGCATTCTTTGTTTTATTTTCCGAAGGGAAATCTCCCGGAGTGACGTGGCAGTGATGACGTGATTTTTAGTGACGTGTCAAGAAAGATGGATGACACATTTCACCTGAAAATGTGTGAATAAGCTGTCACGAATGTTTAAAATAAGTGCCAGGTGCCAACCCAAGAAAAAATTTAGTGACACGTGTTCTATAACTCATTTGTAGACCCTTTTAAATACTATCGCAATGAACTGTCTTTGGGACTTAAGAACTTCATAGATTCGGGGTTTTTTTGTTTAGATGCCTTGAAACTCCCGAAGTGTGAAGTCCCGAAGTGACCGTTGAAGGTTTTCTTTTAAAATTTGGGCAGGTTTATAATGCAGAGAACACGAGAGTTGTTTGATCAAATTTAATGGAATTCATCAACGGATGATATTGTAAGCGCCTTATTAATACATAACGATCATGGATTTATTTAATTGAAAAGCAATTCCCTAAGTGATGTTTGGTGAAATTTTATTTTTAAGAGGTAAAAACAAAATATTTTAAAATTTAAAAGTTTAAAATCCTAAAGTGTTCTAACAGCTTTGATTATCTTACAAGATGAAGAATATATTCTAAGATTGGGCACTCGAGGTGTCATCTTTAGACATATCAATCAACTGTCCATTTAGGTTACAAAGAATCATTTTTACAAGATGAGATCCAGATGCGGAAATGGTGATGGAAGATGCTTTGGAAAACCCAAAGTCCAACATAAAACTAACACCTATATGTGGGTTCAGTTCAACGACAACTGCGCATTCAAAGTCTCAAAATCATCCAGGTTTTAAGAACAAGCGACAACTTGCGAAGCCCCAAATAGCCGAAGTGCTACAAATTTGAATGCGTGAAGTGCCACGTCACTTCGGGCCTGCACCACTCCAGGAGTTTTCAATCCAAAACAAGTCGAAATCGTCGAACGTTGAAGAGCCGGAGTCAAGAACTCTCGAGATACTTAATGATAAGATACATTAATCTTGGGTTAATTGGAAATAAACATGGTTAATGGCTCCGGGCCTGTACTAGTTTGTGAGTTATACAAACTCTACATAGAGAAACTCCTGAAGGGAGAAGTGCCATAGGAATGTGACAATTATTCGTGAAGGACACGTGTCATCATGTGATGCGAGGCGACCACATCAGTCTGGGCCCATACTACTCTAGGAGTTATATAAGCTTCGCATTCGGAAACCTTCGAAGCCCTAAGTACCAGAGAGACGTGGCATCAATTCGTCACCGACACGTGTCATAAAACTGTCACAAATACCTGGCATCCATCAGTCAGGGGATGTGGCACTCATATAGACCATGACACGTGACACTCGTTTAAAGAATATTTTGTGTTCGTCATCTGTACATTTTCAAGTGACACGTGGCACATATTCTTTATGTGACACGTCATCCTTTTGACGTGTCCTATAACTCATTTGTAGACCCTTTTAAATATTGTCGCAAGGAACTGTCTTTGGGACTTTGAAACTTTGTAGATTCAGGGTTTTTATTGTTTAGATGCCTTGTAACTCCCGAAGCGCGAAGTCACGAAGTGACCATTGAAGGTTTTATTTTAAAATTCGGGCAGGTTTATAATGCGGAGAACACGAGAGTTGCTTGATCAAATTTAATGGAATTCATCAATAGATGATATTGCAAGCGCCTTATTAATACATAACGATCATGGATTTATTTAATTGAAAAGCAATTCCATAAGTTTTTTTGGTAAAATTTTATTTTTAAGAGGTAAAAACAAAAGATTTTAAAATTTAAAAGTTTAAAATCCCAAAGTGTTATAACAACTTCAATTATCTTACAAGATCAAGAAGATATTCTAAGATTGGGCACTCGAGGTGTCATCCTTAGATATATCAGTCAACTCTCCATTTTTACAAGATGAGGTCCAGAAGTGGAAATGGTGATGGAAGATGCTTTGGAAAACCCAAAGTCCAGAATAAAAATAACACCTATATGTGGGTTTAGATCAACGACACCTGCGCATTTGGAGTTTCAAAATCGCGCAGGTTTTAAGAACAAGCGACAACTTGTGAAGCCCCAAATAACCGAGTTGTTACAGATACGAATGCGTGAAGTGCCACGTCACTTCAGGTCTATACCACTCCAGGAGTTTTCAATCCAAAACAGGTTGAAATTATCGAACGCCGAAGAGCTGGAAGTCAAGAACTCCCGATATACTTAATGATAAGATACATTAATCTTGGGTTAATTGGAAATAAACATGGTTAATGACTCCAGGCCCGTACCAGTCCGAGAGTTATACAAACTCTCCATATAGAAACTCCAAAAGGGCGAAGTGCTAGAGGCACGTGGCAGTCATCCCCGAAGGACGGGTGGCATCAATCAATAAAAATACGTGACATCATGTGACACGAGGCAGCCACATCAGTCCAGGCCCATACTAATCTGGGAGTTATATAAGCTTTGCATTCAAAAACCTCTGAAGCCCTAAGTATCGGAGAGACATGACATCAATCCATTACTCGTTTAAAGCATAATTTGTTTTTTTCATCTGTACTGTTTTAAGTGACACGTGGCACATATTCTTTATGTGACTCATCAACCTTTTGATTGTAAATAGCCGAAGTGTCGCAGATCCGAATGCCTGAAGTGTCACATCACTTCGGGCCTATACCACTCTGCATGTGGCTCTCGTCTAGATCATGACATGTCAGTCCAAGATTTTTTCCATCCAGAACAAACACAGTTCTGCCGAAGCGCGGAGCCCCGAAGAGCCGGAGTCGCAAAATCCCGAGTTAGTTAATGATAATATTATATTAATCTTGGGTTAACATTCCATATTTTTTTCCTACTATGAGTAGTGCAACATATAGCTACTAAAAAAACCACAAATATTCCCATCACTTGTAACTTGATATATTGTTGGAGTCTGATTTGCCATCTTGGAAATTTCCCTTTCTAAGTTGCAGGTTTTATCTCTTTAATCTATTTATGGAATTCATTTTTAATGATCTTTGTAAAATTCCAAGTAACTTTCATCGCAAGTAAGTAATATCCATTTCATTCTATTAGATAGACTGTTTGGCTTGTCTGTTTGTATATGTGTTGGGATAAATAAAGTTATATGTGGTGCCAAAAAAAACCGATATAATTTTATTTGAAAATGTGTCTAGCGTCAAAGATTCTTGGATCTCCTTTTGTGACCTTTGTGTTTGCTAGTTTTTTCTATATATCAACAAACACCTAATATGATTGTTTATTTTCATGAGTTTTCAACTCATTGAAGTTAATTTAAACTGTGTTAGAACAAGGTGTCGAGACAGAGGAAGATGCCCTTTTCTTGAAAGTTTTTTCAGTGAGTAGCAAGCCCACTTTGCAGAGGTTGATCTGCATTTGCGCTCTAGGAAGAGGAACTGTCAGATGATAGTTCAATATAGTACAACCTGAAATATTTGTAACATGTCTATCCAGTTGGTTGTTTTTGGAAACAATAATTTTTTTTTGAAGGTTTTTATTTCTGCGGATATTCTTGCAGATGTATTTACAAGTGTCATTGATCTTTGGAAGTGGAAATTAATTGTGGGTTAGAATTTTCAGTTGTTGCCAAATCATCATTTTATAGTCCAATATTTTATCCACATACTCGTTTTGTATTGTGTTAGTATCATTAAAAAGAGTGTGAGCAAATGAAAATACAAACCATGACTTGATTTTTGGCTATAACTATGTATAGTTGATTTATAGGCCTTATTGATGTTTGGCCTTTGTAGATAACAACGGGTTAGCATAATTTTGCATTCTTACTGTGATAATCCCTTAAAAAAACTAAAACAAGCAACAATTTTTCCCAATTCAATATCCACACAATTTTTTTTTATGATCCCATAATATTCACCTCTGTTAATCCGATAATAGGGAGGTTGATTTGGTAGATCGAACTATCGATCACTTCAGGAGACTGGGGTGCATCTGGGGTACCTGTGAGAAAATCTAATGCTTTGATGAAGATTTGTTTTTATTGCAACTTGTGAGAGTAATTGTGTTTTTAATACATTGTTTAAGGGGTGAAACATTATTTTAAGTATTAAACTTCTTGCAGTAGATTATTCATTGAATGGTTTGTTGTTTCCCTCAGTTTTTACCTTTATTATGTCACTTGTCTATCATTGGTGCAATAGTAGCCAATGAGAAACCTCATCCATATCATCTTGCCAGTCTCACCATGCTCTTGTCTTGGTGAACCAACCCTCTAACTGATTAACAAATTGAAAAGAACGAGCATTCCAAACTTGTGGTGGCCTAGCTTTGCCCTTTACTAGTTAGGTGCAAGCTTTAGGACCAACAATAACTATGAAGTACTTTAGACAACTCTACATGCACTTCAATTAAAGAATAGAGAAAGTGAGTCATACTTACAGTTTCTAGGATGTGTTTGCATAAGAGAAGCATAAAAAAGCTAAAGAGAAATCAATGGAGGGTTGTTGAAATAAAGTTATTGTACTGTCAACTTGAGCGTAAGTATAACAATGATGAACTTGAATTTTAATTTTGTGTGGTTGATAACATATTTACATTTGACTTCAACTAGCATATATCTTTTTTTCTTTCAAAATATTTCCAAAGAAGAATTTTGGTAATTTCATTAATCAAACAAAATTGGTTAAATGAACTACATATTACATTTGCTCCACAGAGCCTGCATTAAAAGGCAAGGCATGTCCTGTATATTCCTTAAGATCATAGAAAAACCGCTAAGATCCTGAATCTATTATCCAGTCATAATCCAAAAACCAGGCCTATGAGAACCTTGAACTACAACACCAAAGCACATGACCAAAATTCTGGCAAACACAACACAGAAAAAAATCAGCAAAGATTGGGCATTGTATCCCATCTATAACCAAATTCTCAAACGGGAACCAAGAAATTCGTCGATTGCTATATTACTATGAACCAAGATCACTATGAACATTTGCTTTTGATATTACTATGAACCAAGATCACATTGAACTGACAATGTTCTAACATTACTAGTTCTATAAAAGACTGTCAGTGTTTAACTTAATGGAGTTTGAACAATGCAAAAATTGCAATATTATTGAAAACGCCTAATGGTTTTGTTCAGAGGAGCAAGCCAATTTGACACCTCAAACGATGGACTTGATTTATGCACAATTGGGTACTTTGTATGAGGTCTTTCCTCATGCTTCTCATTCCTGGGTTCAACAATCTTATGCATCTCCAGTTCACTTTGTCATGGTAGTGCAAAACTTTATTCATATTTTGATTGGGTAACATGGATAGCGACAAATCATATTGTTTCGTTTCTTGTCAACACATGATATGAACTTTTTTTTTGGGTCAGTCGATATGCAATATGGCATTGTCCTCATTTAAGGTAAATTTTCTATGGACGCAGAAGTCATGTAGCATGTAGACAGTCTTTTCCTTTTTCTGCAGGTATATTTCATATGGCAATTCTGTCAACCCAGGAAGCACATCTTGTAATACAAGTTGTCTAACTGTACAATGTACAATTGTGTTGTTGAGGTTTAGATGATAATGTTGAAACAATAACTATATATGTAAGGGAATTTTTCACTGCATCATATACAATCAATTGTGCCATCATTTATGAAGGCAAAGGCAGAAGCATAAGAATTGCAATTGGCACATACAGGCTTGAAGGGGTCGAGTAGGCATTTGCTACAACCAGAACACCCTCAACTTGCACACATGAGCATAGTAGTTAATATATTGAACAATATAATATATATGTGTTGATCCAGGTGGATATCGGTGGCCACCCACCTTCTCCAACTGGCTCAAAATAGTTTTTTGACAATTTGGGTAATTTACTATTTTTAGCAGTTTTTCAGGTTCTGAACTTCCAGAGCAGTTTTGAAGCCCTAAACGATGTTTTTTTGAGAAAACGGGGAGCAACATGGTTCATACATCAATGATTCTCACCCAAAATTTGTAGTCCTCAGATAGATATTTCCAACGAGCTATCGAGTGCCCCAAACAGAGATCGTATGCAAAAGTTAAGCCGCAGGGAAGTTGACGTATCAACTACCCCCATCGGGGCCCACAAACCTTTTGGCTTTTCATCTTCCAGGGTTAGGGTTTTGGATTTTACTTATGTTAAAAATGCCCTTAGAGCCTCATTGTAATAATCATCTTCTCACGTATGTGATTCACTGTCACATCTCTTCTCAGAGATAAGCTGCCACCATTCTAGCGAGTCTTTCACTCTGTACTTTTATAGTCTCTGTACATTTATTTCATCAATAGAAATCGTGTATTACTGTATATCTGTGAATATTGTTTATTTCCGCTATATCTCTGTTATATTGTTGTCTCTCTTGCAATATCTCTAAATATTTGAGTGTTATATCTCCACTCTCATTTCGTGCCAAAAATAATTTGGATAAGTGGTATCAAAGCAGGCTGCTCTTGATCGTTTTCAGTGCATGTCCCTGACAAGGTCTGAGTATAGAAAGTTGGGTCTCGAGCTTGTCTCTCTTGAGGAAAATCACTCTCACACACCCAAGAAACCCTCAATGGAGGAAGAAAAGAAAAACGACAGAGCAGATGATTCTATCAATCTGTTGCTTGAGCAAGCTCTCACGCAAGAGGGATGAAATGATGGAGAATTTTTCCCACATCCTTCAACGCCTGCCGATAGCAATATGCACATCTTCATCAAGTGGTCACTTTGGAGGCACCTCGCCTTTCAAGGTACAAGTTAATTTTGATATTCCAGTATTTGAAGGATAGATAGATGCAAAAGCCCTAGACAAATGGTTAAACTTGCTAGAAGGTTATTTCTTTGTTCACAATTTTTCCGACAAAGAAAAGATCACCTTTGCATTCCTTAAAGCTCTCCCCCATGTCAAACATTGGTGGGAAAATTACTGGGAGCAGAGTTCCACAGAGGAGTCTAGGATATATGGGGCTGAGCCCACTTGGGATTTATTCGTGGATGTAGTAAAGGAACAATATTACCCTATAGGGAACTATGAGGACCAATACATGAGATGGGCCACACTGCGACAAGAGAGGGGCCAAGCAGTTCCAGATTTCACCAATACATTCCATACCTTGCGCACCAAGCTGGGTATCAAGGACTCTGAACGACATTTGGTTCTGAAATACCGTGGGGCTCTACACAGATACATCCAAACTGAAATGGATTTTATGGACATCTCATCGCTCGGTTCTGCTTACCGATATGCTGTTAAAATAAAGAAGAAGTTTAAGCACCATAACAAACGAGAGTTCGGATATGAAAATCCGCAACAACCAAAGTATGACAAAGATGACGCTAACAAAAAACTTCCTAAGAACCAGTCTAAGCCACAGGAAAAGAAGGGTCATGGGAAGACAAAGAAGAACACCAGAAAATGGTGTGATTTCCACAAAATCCCATGGCACAACACCGATGAATGTCGCTTAAAACAGTCATTGGTGTCCGAGAGCAAAGACAAGGAGCCGAACCCTGATTCAGAATATGATTCTGAGAATACTGGTAAAAGACATATCATCGACGCAAGCCCTACTGTTATTGTCGCGACCGCAACAATTCAATCAGAAGAACCAACAGATCCTGAAGAGGGGGAGCGCCTTTTTCATTCACAGATGTGGGTGAAGGGGACCCCGTTGCATTTTATTGTTGATAGCAAAAGCCAGAAGAACCTCATCTCAACAAAGGTCGTTAAACAGTTGGGATTGTCAACAACACCACAACCGTAGCCATACAACATTGGGTGGCTTCGCCAAGGACGAGATCTCCGTGTCAACCAACAGTGTCGATTTTCATACGGAATCCAACCCTTCAAGGATGAGGTATTATGTGATGTTTCCCCATTGGATGTCTGTGATGTTTTGTTGGGTCATCCATATATGTGGAAGTGCCATGCTATTTATGAGTCTCGACCCCGTAGTGTAATTGTTACTTTGGGGGGTCATCTCTACAGAATACCAGAGGTAATTTCGACTATTGTTCCACCTAAAAAGTGTTGCAAGGTAGTATCTCATACTACAAAATTCATCTTCTTTACAATCTGTTCAAAAGGGGAACAAAAGGACACTGCAACCGCTAGAGCCTCGCCCCAAGCACCTTCTATCCAACAGAAGCAGGTCGATAAGGTTGCAGCAAAGCACAAAGATTCTTTCTGCATAGAGACATCTCATGTAGCTAGATTGGTTAAAAAGTTCCAACCCTTCCAGCCACAAGTTTGTGACAACCTTCAACAAACCAAGCAGCTCGATGTCTCTAGCAAGGCAAGCAACTCACCAAGATTCAGATTCAATAATCGCTGTCCCTTCTCACCCAGGAACTCAACGCAATGGAGACCATTTCTTTCTTAAGGAGGGAGGATTGATCCAGGTGGATATCGGTGGCCATCCACCTTCTCCAACTGGCTCAAAACATTTTTATGACAATTTTGGTAATTTACTATTTTTAGCAGTTTTTCAGGTCCTGAACTTCCGGAGCCGTTTTGAGGCCCCAAACAATGTTTTTTGAGAAAATGGGGAGCAACATAAATTATAGATCAATGTTTCTCACCCAAAATTTGTAGTCCTTGGATATATCTTTCCAATGAGCTATCAAGTTCCCCAAACAAAGATCGTATGCAAAAGTTACGCCCCTGGGANTTTTACTTATGTTAAAAAGGCCCTTCGAGCCTCATTGTAATAATCATCTTCTCACGGATTCGAGTATCCATCACATCTCTTCTCAGAGATAAGCTGCCACCATTCTAGCAAGTCTTTCACTCTATACTTTTACAGTCTTTGTACATTTATTTCATTAATAGAAATCGTGTATTACTGTATATATGAGAATCTTGTTTATTTCCGCTATAACTCTATTATATTGTTGTCTCTCTTGCAATATCTCTAAATATTTCTGTGTTATATCTCCGCTCTCATTTTGTGCCGAAAATAATCCGGATCATGTGTACAACAAAAAAGCTGCACAAAACTGTTGAAGGCATTTTTTTTGTGCAAATTGTTGGTGAAGGTGTATATGTATATGTACAACAGTTGTGGAGATAGTTGGTTTCCTGAGATCCTGCACTATGTCTGTTTGCAATTCTGTTACAAATGTTGTGTGGGTTGTGCAAAAAGATACTTTCTTTAACATCTCTTTTCTTCGTTATATTTTTGAACAACATAATTTGAAATTTCCCTTTATGAAATTGTTGTTCCATTGAGGAAAATAAATTTGCATAGGTGTTGAACAATTATAGCTGCACCAATATGGAACAATTTAATAGTTGTGTAAGATGTCTTAGATATATGAGCATGTGAAAGAAAAGGACAAAAAAAGTGGGTATGGAAAACAATACCATTGCCTTGTCATTGTTCGAGTTTCCATCATTTATATGGAGAATATGTTGCGAACCAACTTTTCTTGCAAATGTGACAACTGCACCAATGGTTCCAATTGGATAAATGTCATTTTTTTGTGCAAATTGGCTGATTGTTGTGTCCAGTATGAAATGATATTCCAAGCAAACCGCGAGAAATTTTTCGACAACACTTGTTTCATTGAGCAATATAATCCGATCACAATCACCACGGTCATATACTATTTTTTGTAATATATTGAAATTTGTAATGGATATCCCATTACCTGGCAAGATCTTCTCTGCATGTTTCTGGACAAGTTGTGTAGGGATAGTCAGTGTAACTGTCATCATGGCTTCGCTTTCTATCATGTCTTCATGCATAATGCATCTACTTGTGTTTTCTTTGTCTAAGTAGGTGCTATACACCACCATTATGTTTCTGATGAACAGTTTTCCAGTTCGACGACTATTCAAGTCTTCTATTGATATTATATCGGGTGGTATAAGTTCATACA
>JASDQU010683394.1:35228-46415 GCA_032191745.1 Picea mariana
ATATATTGCACCAATGTACAAGTAGATGCACAATTTGGATAAATTATGCAGGTTAGAGTTTACCTTTGGCCTTGTCGTTGTGTTGATGTTTGCAATGATTGACTACTCATGCCCATGTCACTTGTCCAACTTTTTTTGATGCAAGCATGTGTACATGGAACATGACAACAACTAAATATGCATATGCATTGTATATTGTTTATAATCGATATGGATGTACATTAAGCACATGCATTGTGTTTGATTTACTATTACTGTTGGTATACCTTTTGGAAGATTGTACTTCAACTTTCTTTGTTGTGGCACATAAGACTTCATCCTCTTGTTCAATTAGTTTGTTTTTTTCAATGTAGCAATGTAGAGAATACAATGGACATGAAGCTAATTTGCTATGTAGGAACACATGTAAAAAGATTAAATACAATTTTATTTATTTCAATGTAGCAGCACAGAAAATACAATTGACATGAACATAAGTTAATATGTAGGAAGATATGTAGTATCTACATATAAAAAAAATGATGTGCAAATCAGTAGAATAACTATACACAAAATAAATGAAATACAAAGCAATGGAGTATGCAATAAGGGTAGAAGCATGCACATTCGTATGTCTTCTTCTACATTTCTGGTTAAGAGTTCTTCATCTTGTCCAGTTATTCTGTTTGTTTCAATGAAGGAAAGTACAAAATAAAATGAACATGAATGTAAGTTGGTATGTAAGGAAAAACAAGGAATATGTACATATAGTAAATTAGAATCAAAGGAATAGAGTAACATATAGTGTTAGAAGCATGCACCTTTTTTTTTCTTGATCCATGTTTGTGGTTATATATAATCCTTTCTGTCCAAAATCTATTACAAACCAGAAAAAAGTTAAGAAGTTGGATGATACTAGCTGAATAATTTGGTTTTGTGCAACAAATTAGTCAGATATGCTTTGAGACATGGCAATATGATTTTGTAATATGCTTGATGTATATTTCATAATTCAAGTACAATACAAATTGTTTCATGATCAGACCAGTATGTGTCTAAGATAAAGAGGGTGTATTGTGAAATGGGCACATTTGACCATACGTGGTCAATAAGTGTGTTTTGTACATGGTTTATGTTATCCAAAAGAAAGTGGAGACTGTAATTGCACATGTAGTTTTCCAATTCTTTTGTTCTAGCACTATTTTGTAGCATGTTAACATTGAAGTCTCCTAGAATGATAATGGTTTCGTTCAGGTGTAAATGTTGTAATGCATTTGAAACAACATTCAGTATGTTGGGAAATGTTGCATGCGGAGTGGCATAGAGATTAAATATTGCAATTTCTGATTCATGGAAGATTACTCTTGCTAGCACCATCTCAACATTTTTTTCTTCGAAACGCATATGCTCCAAAATTGTTACATGTTTTTTCACTAATATCATCACTCCATGTGTAATGTAATTTGATATGCAATTGTGATTTTGAAATTGCTTGTTTTGCATGCATAATGTCATGTATGTTTCTTGCAAGCACAGAATATCAGATTGCATTGTGCCATAGTCATTGAGTATATCATTCATATGTGCATGTAGGTTGCGCGTGTTAAGTGAGATAATTGATACAAATGAGTTTTTTTGTATGGATTGGTAATCATATTGTAGATGCCATTTTGCACTAGTCCGAAGGCGTTGCATCTCAGTATCAACTTTATGTTTGACTTCAAAGTTATCTTTTGTAAGAGCACTTAGAAAATACAAGGAGTCTATGCTTCTGACATAGGACAAAGCTGTGTATACAAGTCCATGTATTTGTATTCCAGCAGGGTCGAACACAACACTATCAGGTGTTAGCCCTTGTGATCTGTGGATTGTACATGCACATGGAAGTTTAATTGGAACTGTTTTCGAATCTTCAGTTGACCTTTCTTTTCCGATGTCGATATTGGTTTTGATATTCATAATATAGGTGTTCAATCGCATAAAGTGTTTGAATTATATAGATAAGCTAACTTGTTTGCTTGTCGGTGGCCAATATGCGGGTCATGGAACTTAATCCAAAGGACATCAATTTTTTTTGTTTTGGTATAAGCTTTGAGTATTCCATCTGCACCATTCACCAAGCCATCTTGTGAATCATAGTTGCAGGCATATATTTCAACTAGCATGTCTAATTTAAGGACAAGTTGCAAAGACAAAGTGGTTGTATGTTGATGACATGGTACATTGCCATGGTTGTCTTCTTCAAGGTCAATTGAATTGATGATGATATCATTGCAAGGCATGAGCGATAACATGTACCTGTTATGCATTGCAACATCCTTATTCTTGTAGAATATGTAAGGAAAGGTTGGGTCTATTGGTGCATGTCACATGCACCTTGAATTGATATATGTTAAGTCATCACATGTTTGGATGTTTGTCTGCATTCTATTTAGAATTGCAATAAATGTTTCATTTGTCTGGCGCATTGTAGTATGTAATTCAAAGCATTTTATGTTGTCTTTCCAAAAGTCATGCATCATTGTTTGCATATTGACCATAGGTTATTCAAATATCATAGAATCTTGTATGGGATGTGCCTGGTAAAGATCCCCACAAAATATCATGTCAATGTCCCAAAAGTATTTGGTGTGCACATGTTTTATGTTTCTCATTCNAAGTGACTTCCAATCAAGGATGCCTCATCTACGAAAACAAGTTGTAGTTCATCATAAAGCTTAGACAAGGTATCTAACATTTCCTTGCTGAGTGGAAGAAAATGTGACTTGTTAAAAGGCATTAACAATGCGGAGTGGACTGTTTTTCCACCTCCATTATATGCAACTTTTCATGTATATGCAACTATTAGTCCCTTTGGTTTCATAGGGTCATTCGAACTGTTTGAATCATAGATTCGTATAAGCATTTGGAATAGTTATTTTGTTGTGAATGTCTTGCCTGTTCCTGCCCTGCCTGTAAGGAACAAGTGCATAGGAGTGTGCATGTTTAAGTGTTTTTTCATTGCAATGTCCTTTAGGATTGCTTGTTGTTCTCGATTCAACAGTCGTCTAACTCTGTAGTATTCATCATTTTCGATAAAGAAAGGATGTTTTGTGACTTTAAACCCAAGATTTATACGTTATTTAATGATGATTGCTCGAGGACAAGGCAAATATGCTTGCAAGTCATAGGACTCACATAGAGTTCTAGTTGTTTTATGGTTTGTTAATATCTCATCAACATTGTCAGGGTTTTCTGGTTCATCAAGTGCACTTTCTAAATCACTTGATGTTGGGTTGACATTGTATGTAAATATAGCCTCATTGGTTTGTACTGTAGTCTCATAAGCAATATATGTAGCTTCCCATGTAGGGAAATTATGTTTTAATGTGTTTTTAGTTTGATCAAATGGAATGTACAACAATAGTTTTTCTCTACATAAGTTTTCATAGTCATTGTGTTTGTTGTATTTGACAAAGCGTATAATGTGATATGAATTTTGCAAGGTAGATATGCTTAATAGGAGGTGGACATTGAAGGTAGTAATCAATAATAGAGTGACATATCACGTCCTCTGACTTATCAGGCTTTTGTTCTAGAAAATATGGTGTTTTAAGCACGAATGTGCGTGTGTCAAGTGGAGATGTGTTTATGAAGACACATTTCCTTGAACTACAGTTCAGAGGCAGGGAAAGTGCAATGTGGATTTCTTTTTGAGTAGACATTTGTTGAAGATTAAGTAATGTATTTCCAAGTGTACGTATCATTTGAATAGCATCAATTTGACTTTTTTCATGTTCTTTGCGTATTCTTATGAATGCACTTGTGATATATTTGTCAACCTTTTTCATGTATGAGGTGCAATACGATGCCATAGAATATGCATTGAGGACATACTGTGCATCTGTATTTGCATTCCACATAATTGACATGTCCTTGGAGAAACCATTGTTGCAAATATGTGAAAGTTTTCGTTTAAGGAAAATTGTTGGTTGTTTAAGTGTAGATTGTATCACTTGGATGTACTCATCTTCTGTTAGATTTAGTTTTGCCAATAAGTCTTCGAAGCTCATTAAGTCATCGAAGTCTCATTGTTCTAGAAATGAGAACAAATATTTTGATTTCTCAATGAGAACATTGTCCTCTAAACTAATTGGTTCTATGATTCTTGTTGTTCTCATTGGCGACACAGGGAAGTTGTATTTGCAATGTGAATTATTTCGTCTTTTACAGCTTCTTGTATGGTAATGTCTATGAAATTTGGCAAGTTCTGGATCCAAATGGTATGTGTTGCATGTTATGTATTTGTCTAGAAACTGCTCGATTTGTGAGTTGTTGTCATTTCCATAGACCAATGCACCCTCTATCCATAACAATGCGTGGTCATGGTCACTCCCTCTATTTTGGAACTCAGTCACAAAATATTAGTCCGATATTTTTTTGAAGAACGTTTCATCATGACATATCAATTGCCTCAAAGCATTTACTTTATGTCTATAGTAACGAGTACATGTCACTGGGTCTTTTCTTATGAGTTACTCAATGCCATCATTTTCCAATGTATCAGTTTGTTTTTTCCTTTTCCCATTCCTATATAATGCAGACACCGTAGTCACCAATGGACCCCAATGATGCTCTACACTTGTAAATGTGATGAAAAAATTTGGGGGTCCCAATTGTCGGATCATTGCAAATACAATTTTCTTGTTTTGTTGCAACTAGTCAGGAGAGATGCGAATGTTTTTGAAATCTATGTATCCAATATCATATTTTAGGATTTTTTCTAGGTTTGCTTTGCACTTGACATCTCTGGCCAATAACTTTCTTCCTCGTGACTGGCGTTTTCTTATTCACATCCACATGCAAGAGAGCACTTTCTCAATTATTATGCGCATTGTTTTGAAAAACAAATTTGTTATGTGATAGGAGAAGTCACCACTTGAATGTAGCAATTCCCATCGAACTATTTTTTGGTAGTTGAATCATTCCGTGATGTCACTGGCATGTGGATATCCATAGAACAGTGTTGGGAAGTTCATTTCATCAACAAATTTGTCCTTGAATATTCCAAGTGGGCGTTGCCCTTCATCAGGTGCAATTTCGACAATCTTGTCTTGCAAGTCATGAATGCGTTGTGAGTCAGTGAATCCATGTATCAATGTTTCAACAGGTCTTTCATTCTCTGATTCATCGCTTAGATCAAATTCACTAGTAGTGTCAAAAGTTTGTGCAAAGTTGTCATTTCCTTGTTCAAGAACATGGTTCCAATTATCATTTATACAAATTTTTTGTGCTTTGTACAGGGTCCTGGAACATAATTATTTTAATGCTTTCTTGAAAATGTGCACACACACTCTACCTGTCTGGTATGCATTCTTGTACTACACACGTCTTTTGAGAAAAACAACAATTGTCATTATTTCGCTCATGAATTGTGGCAATGCTTTTTGTACAAAATCTATTTGGACATGCACATTAATAATTGATCATGTTAAGCCCATTTGGGGTCGTTTATAGCCCCAGGGTCTGATTTGTGCAAATGAAATTCGCAGAGACACAAGTCTCTCTTCAAGTTTTGTAAGTGTACTTACATCTGGTAGTGGTGTGTTACATATTATTTGGTCAGGTGTTGCAAATTATGGTAATTTTCCATTTTCAAGTGATCGTTTGCATGGAAGACAAATTTCATTATTGGAAAATGTTCTATCATTTAGTGTCAAGATGATGTATTCTTTTTGCAAGTTAGGGGTGAAATACTTAGTGTTTTTTGCAAAATTCAATTCTTCGCAAATCGCACATGCAATGGAAGGAGTGTCTTTAATTTGATTCATATAGGTCTTCTTTGCATCTCTCTTTCCTAGACAAGGATGCATAGCAAGTGTTTGTTGGTTTTCAATGCTAGCATTGCACAATGTTGGCTCTAGTTTATGATATGCGATTTTTCCCTCTCGATCAGTATCATGACCATTGTGGGATATGTAGCTGCACCTGTTTCTCTCACGTATCTATTTTTTCAACGTGTGGTAGGTTAACTTATGGTTGCCACTCAAAACTAGTTTCACTTGTTGACAAGCCATGTTGAAGGTGGAATCGACATTTGTTACGAGCATTGCCTCCTCACCATCTCGATGGCACAAACAATGATTTTCTTTGTCATTGGGCATGTGATGTTTTTGTTTAGTAGGAAGTGTGTAAATGCACTCGTGTTGTGCACACACAACTTTTTTTAGGTTGTGATATGTGAGTTTTTGTTTCTTGGTCGAGCTCCCTTTCACCTCATGATGATCGGTCGTACAATTCAGAGGTCTAGAAGGAAGTGCACCAATGTATTTATTTATTTCACGTATGACCTTTTTCAAGTTGTGATAAGTCAGTGTATGTTTTTTGTTTAAGCTCTCTATGACCTGATGACAATTGGGATGAGTTTCATCTTGATTAGACAATATACGACTATTATGTAGACTCGATGTGGTTTGGTTAGCATGGATAATGGATCTTGAATTAGAAGAATTTATTATCAAAGGTTGATAATGGATGTGTGGCGTCTCTGTTTTCGACGATATGATGTCAATTGTTCGATCGTAGTTTGAATCAATACAATAGAAATGGACAATATCCTCTGAAAGGGTTGACTAGACCTGGATATTTACTCTGAATATGATAGATATCCATTGTAAACAAAATGTCCCACCCTCTATATTTCCTTTCTCATATGGCATTGCCATGTTTACAAGGTATTGTTTCCAACTTCCAATTGTCGGCATACTTTCTATGAGATATGGTAGAAGGTGTTGATGCAAGCAGTTAAATGCATGTTGACTGCCACCTATAATTGCATTGCAAAAGGATTGCATAGTGTAAAGTCACAGTGAGTGCACATCAAACTCTATTTCTATCAAATAACAAATTGCATTGAACATACTATCTCCACAAGTAGATGTAATAGTTGTTGCTATGTGCAATCCATGAGAGTGTATATGATGCATAATTTGTTTCCAATGCCATTGAAGGTCTTTGCAGGCGAGGGACAAGTAAATATCAGATCCTCTAATATTTCATATGGATAATTTTTTATAGAGTAGTGGTTTATAATGACCACTTAGAGGATTGACATCATGGAACAAGATGCAATATGGATCTCTAGATGCAGTTTTGTTGAATAGTAGATATCTTATTTTTCTTGTTAATGACCAAATTCCAATTGATATATTCAGCCACTTGGCCAGCCACTGCATACAAAATGTATCTCCCCAAAGTCCTCTCTCATGTGGAGGAAGAGTTGCAGATGCGGACAACTGCATATTTGAAAGATACGTACTAACATCATGTATTCCATGCAATTGGAAAAGAAAACTAGATGCCAATTCATATTGATACGACTCTAATGCCTCAACGTTGCCATTTTCTAAACAAGCCAAGAAATGATCTATCAATCCATTGTGCAACTTGGTCGAGGAATAACAAAAGTGCAATAGGACTTGAAATGCATCGAAGAGGCAATCTTCCGCAGTATACGAGAATGCATCTAATCTGGAAAGGGAATTGTTATGCAATACCTGGTCGATGTTGTCATATACAATGGAGTCTATATCTATTTGATAGCACTCAACATCTATTAGTTGCTCCATATTTTAAGTTGTGTTTTTCAAGATGCTTCTTAGCTATGTTTAGATAATATGCAAATAGAAAAAAAAGATAACTATAAGTTCGGAACTGCATACCAATTTTGCTATGTATCCTTCAACCTTTTTTGTTTCAAATTTAGTGCTCCGTGGTTGCTATAGCATATGAAAAACACACAAATCTATAGTTAGTACGCAACCATATAGAAGAGATAATGCAAATAAAACAATAGTATAAACTTTCTCAGTACAAAGACTGAGTATTTAAGACATATAATTTTTGAACTTATTTTAGTTGTGCATCTTATAAGCGTTTCGTTAGTCATTGTATATAGCTTTACAATCGTATTCATAGTTTAATTTCATCCCCACTCTTCACAAATCAACACTAAATGGATTTGTAATGACTTGTTGATGTCTCTCACTCAGAACACTCACATAGATGGTCTGTGGGATAAACAAAAGGGGAAGAATTAGGCGTTCATGGACTTTTACCATAGGAATGGAACCAACACATAGCACAACTTCTCAAGGTCTCAATTATCTTACAAGATGAAGAAGATATTCTAAGATGTTTCAATTATCTTACAAGATGAAGAAGATATTCCAAGATTGGGCACTGGGGCACTCATCCTGAGACAAATCAGTGAACTGCCCATTTAGGTTACAAAGAATCATTTATACAAGATGAGGTCCAGATGTGGAAATGGTGATGGAATATGCTTTGGAAGACCCAAAGTTGAGCATAAAACTAACAACTATATGTGGTTTGCCTAAGAGAATAAAATCTTGCCCTGTCATAATCTACAAAGAATGGATGGCAAGGTCCTCATAGATGCTTACTCCACAATGAAAACTCTGAATTCATCTGACAAATCTTTGTGAACTGCCATTTTCCAAAGAGATATGGTATGATGTCCAAGACATGAAAGTGGGCATATGTGATTGGAAGGGGATAGCCTGGAAAATGCACTAAACATATGGTTTCAGGAACAAAAAGATGAGGAGAACATCCCATTTCCTTTTTTGTATGTCGGTATGGTTGTGATAGAGGTGGGTTCTATATCGAGCATTGAAATGCATGCACGTTGTTTGAGGCCACTGGAGATAATTGAATGTGTAGACAACAAGGAGATTAACGTTCAAGCGCCTCTTATTTCCGAAATGAATTTGAGACGTTGATCACTTTTACAAATCAGGATCTGGGTGACCCTACTACTTTAGTGCCCCTGCTAAAGCTTTATCATTTTGCCAAATTTTGGAATTATTCTAACCATACTTATACATGGCACCAATTCGAGACTTCGGGATTTTTTAAATGTGAAGCATGAAAGTCTCTCGAAGTGACTTTCTTCCGGAGCCATTAACTCGCTCCTACTGTTAATTAACCCAAGATTACTTTAACCATCCTTATCAAGGACTTCGAGACTTCGGCTATTGGGCACTTCCAGAGTTTCCAAATGTAGAATTTGTACAACTCCTGGAGCAGTACAAGCCCGGAGTAGTACAAACACGTGCAATAATTGCAGGCTGACCATCGTGCATGTGGGACCCTGAAAGACAATTAGCTAGACTATTTAGATCAAACATAAACAATAGCCAAAGCTCGTCAGTGCCAACTGTGCACCATGTTGCAAACCTTGACATGTGGTTAACTGTGTTTCATCTACGCAAATAATAACTATTTACGCAAGATATAAGGTCCTCAAATCTATCCACATTTACAAGCCATTTGTCACATTCCTAAGCTCTTCATTACCTTATGCACTGCCATCTGTCTTTACACCTTTTTCACTGAGCTCCGAGATGGAAACATAAATTGAAAACAATTTATGTTTGAAAAAAAAACATGGAAAAGTGATTGGTGCTACTATAATAGACAATATGCATTGTGCTCTATGCACTATATCATGCACAGAGCACCGATATGTATTTATTAGTGCATTGTGTTCTCTAATGCATTGGTTACGGGGCGTCAACAAGATGCACCGTTATGCCAATTTACATATGTTCTGTGGGACTCGGTGCGGTTGGTTCTACATAGTGCACCAATTTGTAAAATATTTCTGATTATAAATTAGATGGTGTGGTTTATTATATGGAAAGCACTAGTCTCTACGTTCCTTGGAGCACCAAATTCTTCTAGTGGTGCGCTGTCTTTTAGGATGCACCAGTAACAGGGTGTTCTATGAGACACGCTGCTATGATAAATTCTTAAATATTTGGCTTGATGTAAGGCTGTGAACAACCCCAATGTGTTGTGTGGACCTGCACACACCACTATGGTTTATAATAAAAACTTGGCAGTGTGGTTGGTTAAATTGAATGCACCATTTTCAGGGCATCCCATAAGATGCACTGCTAAGTTAAAATTTATATATTTTTCCTGGTGCCTTGATATACACAGCACCGATGCAGATGTTTGACTATGATGCACTGGAAGACTAAATTTTTCATAACAAAATACAAATGGTGCAATTGATTGATGTAATGCATCGGTTCTCCATTTGTATTGAAGAACTAACCTTTTGTTTAATGGCGTGTTGTGTTTTATAACGCAACAATAACGGGCGTCCAAAAAGACACAACACTTTGTTTATTTTTCAACATTTTTCCGATGTTGTTCTGTGAATGGAACCAATGTATTTCTTTATTATATACACAATGTTGATGGTGTTTCCTGTAAATTCACACGACACACCATAGTTTGGGGCGAGCAGAAGCATTTAAACACATCGTGTGGAAAAAAAAAGCTAAAAAAATACCAAGTTTCAGCCAATTTCAAATTTTAATGCAATGAAAATGAAAATAACAAGGTAAGAAACAATTTACTTGGTCTCTTCTCTCTCAAGGAGGCATGGTTTCACCATAGAGAAGAAATGAAAATTTGCGGTGTTTTCCTTAATTTGGAAATGTTTGGAATCTACTGGTGGAGCTATCGAACTGACTGTAGAGCACTGCAAATAGGGTGGTCGTGGAATGGGAATGGGAAATGGTGCCTTTCTAAGATAATGGAAGCATAAAATGGGATGTAGCAATGAAAAATGGTATGGTAAGTTTTTTTCTTATCTTACCATGCCTCACTATGTCATATAGCTGTACATACCAGGGCGTCATGTTGTAGAGCACCAAGGAAAAATGAGTATGTGCATTGACGAGATTTGTTCATAATGGAGCATTTATTTGTATTTTAATTTGTTTATAGTTGTTAATGGTGAATCTTACTGTAAAACACTGGAGTGTTATTTTTATGTGTGCACTAATGAAAAAACCTCCGCAAAAACCTCTGGTCACTCACCTCTGCTATAAACAAAGAAGGGATAATTTTTTCAAGGAGGTTCCATAAAAACCTCTCCTACAAGGTATTTTCCTTGTAGTGTGTGTCCAAAGATCAAAAATTTCCTCAACTGTGTTGGGGACATGGGAATATACATCCTCTACTGCAATGATCAACAATGTATGCACAAAGACCTCTTTTTCATGGCATTCTTGGATGGACTTGTGCGCAACAACCTTCTGGTTATGTCTTTATTAGGTTTCCTGGTGCACACCTATCTCTTGTTTGTGCTTTTTGGCAGCTCTATATATGAATGGATGGGTGTGTGTT
>JASDQU010683394.1:46435-60386 GCA_032191745.1 Picea mariana
TGAAAAAACCTCCGCAAAAACCTCTGGTCACTCACCTCTGCTATAAACAAAGAAGGGATAATTTTTTCAAGGAGGTTCCATAAAAACCTCTCCTACAAGGTATTTTCCTTGTAGTGTGTGTCCAAAGATCAAAAATTTCCTCAACTGTGTTGGGGACATGGGAATATACATCCTCTACTGCAATGATCAACAATGTATGCACAAAGACCTCTTTTTCATGGCATTCTTGGATGGACTTGTGCGCAACAACCTTCTGGTTATGTCTTTATTAGGTTTCCTGGTGCACACCTATCTCTTGTTTGTGCTTTTTGGCAGCTCTATATATGAATGGATGGGTGTGTGTTTCATATCTCCCAACTCGCTCCTCATCTATATCATGAATAATTGTAGGTCCTATGAAGGTACATGTGTCAAGTCTAGCTTCACATAAGTTAATGGCTATTGTGGTTCAAAACTAGTGGAGGCATCACAAGTTGTCAAGGCCATTGGGTTTATTCATAGAACCCTCTTTTGTGTGTTGAGACACGGTGCGGTGGAGCCATAGTTGATACCTATGGCCATGTGTTCTTAGGACTTGGGGTCGACCGATGATCTAGATATTTGGAGTGTGCAGAATAACTCACCCAACTGTTGTGATGACTCCCGATGTAGGAGTTGTTGCACTTATAAGTTAGTTTGGAGCAACTTGAGAATGCTCTGAATGGCCGCGGTGTGAGATATTGACCCCTGTTATGGGATGTTGCTGCATATGTCTTGGCCCTCTTTCTATCTTATCAATACCCTGCACCTAATGGTCTTGACTGGTTTCTTTGATGATATTTCCTCCACAATGGTTACAATGCCGACAAGCTACAACATATTGTATGCACGCCCTTGTGAGATAGACCCAAAACTTGGGCTTGGCGTCAACCTTTGTCACTTGTCCTTTATAGGTGGAATTTTCTTAGTTGTTGGGTGTGCTCATTTCTCCTGACCCTCTAGTTGTTGACCAATATCTTTGGTTGTGCGCTCCTACTTTCTCTTGGTATGTGTTTCCAATATTTCTACCTCTACATTGGGTGTAGGTTGCAATGACTTTGGTGACTGTGAAATGACATCCAAAATGTCCTGCTCAGTAATGGAAAATGGCAGGAATTCGGTAGGAATTTTCAGATATATGAAAGGGATGATGAACACATTATGAAAATCATCTTAAAAAAGGAGGTAATCCTCATACCTGTCTATTAAGTTGTGTGGTACACATAAGGCTTCTGTAGTACACATAAGGCTTCTAGATCATTTTAATGTACCATCGTTGAAATTCCATGTTCTTATCGTGTTGATCGTTCTTATCCTAACTCTATTGCATCTCATTGAACTTCGACATGGGGAATGATGAAGTCACTAGCGTGCTATATGCCTGGCCTAGTGGTGGCTTCCATAGTATCATCCCGAGTAGGAGTAACACCCAACTATAGTGGAACTTCTTTATGAGGTCCTGCACATCCACACAGTCCTGGATGAACTTGTTCATGATAGATCTGGCCCAACTCATATTGATGCTTTGGACATGTCAATATACTACCAGTATTACCTCCATGGGGCACTCGTCCTTCCTACACTAGTGCATCATCTTGCAAGAAACTATTTGTGTGGTGAAACAAACACGGTCATCATTGATAACAGAAATAACTGCTCCTCTCGTTTCCCCATGGGTGCCATATTTTCGGTACACTTCGTCTTGCTTGGTGTTTCTTGAAGGTAGTTCTATATTCCCACAAAAATGCTATAAAGTATTGATCCCAATCGTCATGTTGTACATTGCATATCTTGATTAACACATGCTCCAATATCTTGTTGAATGCTTCAACAATGCCATTAGCCTATGGATGATATGGTGTGCTATTTTGATGATGGATCATGAACTCCCAAGTTAGCACACATATGGTGTCGTTCAAGAAGTGCATTCCCTGATCTCTCATAAGCATCTTCATGAATCCAAACTTGGTGATAATATTATAAAAAATAAATTACGCAGTCGTTTCAACAGTACAATCCTTTACCAATGCAGCCTCTACCCAACAAGTCAAGTATTCCATTACGGTGATAATATATCATGCACCAAGGATTGATTGAACCTACAAAGTCAATTGCCCACTTCACAAACAACTCAAGCTTGGTGACAGGAAAGAGGGGTAGTTCATATTTCTTTGATGGCTTCCCCATTTGTTGGAAAACATCACAACACTTACAATAATCCTTCAATTCTTCAAATAGATATGGCAACCATAAGCCCGTGTGCAACACTTTTAATGTAGTTTCCTTCCATGTGTTATATCTAACAACAATGCCTTTTTGCACCTCTTAGAGCACCATGTCTCACTCATGCTCCAACGCACATATGAACAAGATCCCATCAGTGTCGAGTTTTTATAATTTTCCTACAATCAACAGGTAATTGGATCTTTAGGTTATAGTTGTCGGTGTTATACTTGTGTGTGATCTTATGGTGCTTTACCTATTGTAAGGTATGTTACAATCTCTGAAAATGGATCTGGCACTGCTTCCACTCTAAAGATATGTGCATTTAGTAACTCATCATCCAGACTACCTCCAACTTCCCTTGACTCTATCCTTGAGAGATGACTAGTCCTGACATTGTGTTTGCTAGGTTTCTCTACCACTTCAAACTCAAATTCTTGGAAGAGCAGTAACCATCGACATATTCTCCCCCTTACCACTATCTTGTTCACCAAGTATTTGAGTGTTGAATGATTGGTGAAAAACTTGAAGGGAGTTCCAAGTAAGTAGTCTCTACATTTTTGCAAGGCGTACCATTGCTAGTCCTTTGCCCTCTGTGGTCATATAGTTATTTTCAGAATCAAACAAATTTCTACTGGAAAAGTGGACCAGATGATCAATATGATTCTCCCCTATTTTTGTAAGCACTACACCAAGTGCAAGGGACAATGCATCCACACGTACATGGAAGATCTTGGTCTAATTGGGAAATATACGAATCAACGTAGTTTCTAATCTCTCTTTCAATGTGTCCAACACCTCTTGGAATTTATGTGTCCAGACATACTTGGTATCCTTGCACAATATCTTTTCCAATGGTGTAGAAACCTTTGCATAGCTCCATATGAACCATCTTTAATACACTATATGTCCCAAGGTTTGCGTGCAACTCTCTTACGAAGGTTGGGGATAACATGTCCACAATCACTACAATATTTGCTTGATCGACTAATAGGCCTTCCTTATAGATGAAATGTCCCAACAAAGTCCCAAACGATGTAAAAAATATGATTTTTTAAGGTTTAAAGAGATCTTTAACTGCCTGCATCTGTCCAACATCAACCATAGTACCTGAATATGCTCCTTGAGCATGATGAACAACGTCCAATCATCTATGTATACCACCACAAACTTATGCATGAATTCCTTAAAGGTTTTCATGACAATTCTAGAAAATACTACAGGTGCATTCTTTAGGACAAAATGCATTAGAGTGTATGAAAATTAGCCCCACTTTGTCACAAATGTTGTCTTGGCTCTGTTTTATTCTGTGATCCACACCTGGTGATATCCTGGAAATCCATCCATGAATGAATAAGCTTCCTACCCACCCACGTTCTCCAATACTTCGTCTATAAATAGTGTCGAAAAGGGATAGTGTACGCATGTTACATTTAAGTTGTGTAGATCTACATAAATTCTTAGATCACCCGTATTCTTTGATTTCACCACCATCAGGCTGATCCAGTATGACTCCTCCACAATGACAATTATCCATGCCTCTAGCATTCGATCCAACTCTTTGCGCACTTTTATTTGTACTTTTGGTTTAGTCAATATGGTATTTTCTTGATCGGATTAGCATCTGGATTCAACTGAATCTTAATCCCCCTGAGAGATCCTACAATCCCCTACATATCCAAAATGATAATTGGAAACATGTCTTCATATTATTTTAGCAAGACTTCCACTTGCATCATTATTTTTTTATCCCAATAATCACCAATTATCACCATCTTAAACACTTCTTATGTGCCCATATTGTGTTTCTTTGTTTTCAATGGCCATGTATAATTTGACATAGTGCTACTAGAGGCCTTTCCTTGAACTGCATGATCTCCCTTGGTTTCATAATCTGTAATCTATGAGGGTCCTCTTCCTATGCTTCTTCACTTTTTACTTTCCAACAATATACTGACTGCTTAAATTTTGCAATCGGCTTATGGTATGCGTAGAAAAGTTTCTCCGTGGTGTCTCTAGGTTGTCAATGAAGGATAAAGTTCTTGATTATTAACAAAATCTCCCTTTGCGCATGAGATTTTGATGTAAATTTGAACGTTGCACAAAGTTGGTGGCTTGTATTCTTCTAGTATCTAGTTTTCCTTTTCATCTCTTCCTATATGTACCAACTCTTAGGCACCATATCCATAGTATGGACAAACCTGTGAACCCACTGTTCTCTAGGAATCTGCTTCATCGTCCAATTTTGCTCACAGAAACAAATGTGTTCATGTGGGTCTTCGGTACCCTTTTACCTTCTTATTGATTCGAAGTCGATGAGGGTTTATAACCTTACTTTGATTCACTCTACCACATGCTCCCAATCATGTAAATATGCATTGTGCATCACCCATCTGTGCACATGTGTTCCTTTCACTATTTCCTCCATGGCCCGAATCCTCTAGGCCTTGGGCACACCTTCCATTTGTGCTATAAATGCATCTACTAGGCTTGTTCCGTTGAACCTCGGTATGTTGTGCAACTTCGTTCCAACTCAATGCACTACTTTGGTGTTTTGTGCACATCTCCTGGTCGAAATTTTATTTTCTTATTTTTCCATCGTGTCATTGCATCCTTTGGATCCATGTCATATGAAAAGACAGTCCTCTAGCTAAGCTTGCCATTGGTTGTTGGGTTTACATAGTCCTCCTTGTGCCCTGTGAGGTTGTATATATTCTCATTTATCAAGCTTCGTGCATCTTCATTTACTAGTTCATTGTATCCGTCACTCTCGACCAGATCCAGTAGAGTAATGACTTGCATAATGTCTGTCTCAAAGGACATTTGTCTTTGCTTCATATTTAGTATGGAATTTTTATCAAATTCCCAGTGAATTCCAAGAAGACCCATATAGGGGTCTAAATCATTCATAATCTTGATTACTTCAATGTCTTCTTTTGTTTTTATCCCATCAATGTTAACCTAAACTTTCTCCAATATTCCAATGGGGTAGATCCTATACGATTTTCTAGCCTGAGTTGGATGGGGTACCCCACCAACTTTGGTTTTCCCATCAATTTCCACAATTCTTTGGAAAAATGTTCACATCAGACCCTAGTTCAAACATGATCCCTTCCATCTCATATTTTCCTAATTCAACTATCATTTTGAACTCTCTTCTCGTGCACTTCCTCCTACTTATAACATGGCACACATCCCTCTCTGGTAGCCGGGAAGAAATAAAAATTTCATTCTCACCTTCCCCCTTGCATCTTGTCAACACGTGGGTCAATTTCTTGGTAATGATGGGATCATCCAATACTTTAAGACAACAATGCAATAATTCACTTACTTGGTCCTCAGAATTAGTCTCTGGGTAAGTATTCCGCTGAGCTTCTTCGCATGTCGTGCATTGCAACTCTTCACAAACAAGTATCTCAGATCTAGGTCTTAACTCTTCACATGCAAGTATCTCATCCATCACCTTTTGTACATCATGCAGGAAAATATTTTGTTGTGCAATGTCAAACTTAGGAATTGTTTGCATTGCTTTCCTAATTTTTCCCTCTTTAACTGTTGTCCCGAGTACTCTCCTTTCTGCAGGTCGATCCTTTTGCAGATACTTCCTTGGGTTACTACCCATACATTATCTTCTTCTTTCAACTTGTTTTCTTCATGTGAATCAGTAGTCACCATGTTGCAATGCCCTTCTTTTTCTTCCCATTTTGCCAATAACTCCAGGAATACTTCATGACATGGTCTGCGCTATGGAAATATCACAACTCTTCACACGTAGGTATCTCGGACCCACGTCCTAAATCTTCACATGCGAGTATCTCGTACATCACCTTTTGTGCACCGTGCATGAAAATATTTTGTTGTGCAATGTCAAACTTAGGAAGTGTTCACACTGCTTTCCTAATTTTTCCCTCTTTAATTGTTGTCCCGAGCACTCTCCTTTCTACATGTCGATCCTTTTGCGGATACTTCCTTGGGTTACTACCCATATATTAGCATCTTCTTTCAATGTCTTTTCTTCATGTGAATCAATAGTCACCATGTTGCAATGCCCTTCTTTTTCTTCCCATTTTTCCAATAACTCCAGGAATCCTTTGTGACATGGTCTGCCCTATGGAAATATCTACATACTGCGTAGGGTTTGGTATAGAACCGTGACAAGTGGCCTATCTCTCCATAGTTGAAAAAAGTGGGTTGTCTGCCTCATCCCCCATCATATCCTCTCGCTCTTCCTCTTCCATATCCTCCTCTCTGGCCTCCTTGGTGTTGATGTTTGGACAACATCAGAAGACATTCTCTTAGAATAATAATTAATAATATGATTATTCATTATTAAATATCATATATAATAAAGTAAATGATAATAATAAATAGTTATTGATTATTCAAAGGAAGCATTCTTTCATGGATAATCACCATATGTTCCTTATATATGGAACACACATCATTGTAATAATATCTCGATCATATCTCATATGGATAAAAACAACATGGTATCAGAGCAGGACTGGGCTAACTCCCTCACAAGAGGGCCCATGATCGTGAAAGCAAGTTCCTTCTTATTTTAGCTGTGTGAATTCTTCGGCCTTGAATTCTCTTTTTCAACTTGGGTCCCCGACCTCGTCATAGTATGATAAGGTTTCATAATTTTCAGACTTTGTACTTAATAAATCCATCTGAAAATTTCAGACTTTGGACTTATTAAATCAAATCTGTTGAGTTCAAAATACTTATCAACTCAAGGAGATATGCCTCCTTGTTGGTGGCGCGCTCCAGAATTTTAGAACATTAGTTTTAAAGACGAAGCGACGACCAAATTTTATCCTACCAAATATACAGATAAAGTTGATGTCTATAGTTTCGACATGATGTGCTATGAGATTTTGAAGGGGAAGATATCGTTTGATTATGGTTGTGTAAAATCAGATATCACCAAGATCAAAACTGGAGAAAGGCCTCTATTTCCTTCGAATTTTCCTAGGTATATAAGTAGATTCATTAAAAGATGTTGGCATGCAGATCCCAAATTTCATCCCTCGTTTTCTTCCATATGTAGGATTCTCAAACACATTAAACGCAAATTATATCTTGTTCCTGATCCTAATTCTGCCCAAGATTTGGTCCCTTCGTTGGATCCCCGTGACATCGAAGGAAGCCTCACCAAGCACTTGCCTTAGTGGGGGACTCAATAATTTGGGGATCAAGTTGCTAATATTCCACTTCAGATGTTTGCGTTAAGAGTGATGGAAAATGAGAAGATTATGAAATATAATGTCGCGACCATAATAGCTTCTGGAATCAAGTGTGTTGATAAAATCATAACAACAACAACTAGTGTTGGTGGAGTTAACAGTGTTGATAAAATGGAGAATGATGAAAATCACGAGAGCGTGGAGGTGATGAAAAATTCTATGTTGAATTCGATAATGAAATTGAAGGTACCCAAAAGTCCCATTTATGGTTGTTCTTCGCCATTGCATCGTTCCAAACAAATTAAGGTTCTAGCTAAGAAGACATCCATCGAGTCAACATATTCGTGAAAGAATGAACCTGAATCGGTACAAATCATAGAATTTCCACCCTCGTTAAGAGGGAGGTGTGGTGTTTTCTCTCCTCTAACCGACTAACCCCTTTGGACAAGGGTTTCCCTAATTAGTCATGTGAGGTGACTGAGGGAGTAATGCTCAGTTAGGTACAAGTATTGCCTAAGCCATGTGAGGTGGATAGGTGTGAATAAGACTTGAAGCTTAACCTTGCCTATGCCATGTGAGGTGGCTAGGTGTGAATGAGGCTATGGTCATAGTCTTTCCTACACCATGTGAGGTGGCTAGGTGTGAATGAGATTACTGGGAGAAGAGAAACATCACAACATGGTCATAAAGACTATGGAAGTGGTTGTGTACCATTGGACAACATGCTAGTAGCTATGTGCTACTAGTGGATTGCTACATAGTCGTGAGACTATGGAAGTGGTTGTATACCACTAGACAATTGTTGTGTACTACTATGACATGCAAACAATTTTGTACCATTGGACGACATTGCAATAGTTGTGTGCTACTGGTTGATTGCAGCATAGACATAAAGAATGTGGAGGATGATTTGAGCTACCAATGGCATGGTAGTAGTAGTATGCTACTAGTTTATTGGAGAGTAATCAGTGGATTACTAGATGAAGGAACCAAGACATGGTTTCACGAGGAAACCTAGATATGTCTTGGGGGACATTGGTTCCATGAGGGAACCTCGATGTGTCCTAGAGATGTTTGAGGAAAGGATCAAGAGGGAGTACATCGTTCCTCACAACCCTCAACAGAATAGGGTCACAGAGAGGAAGAACAAATCTATTGCTGAGACAATCAAGACGATGATTCATGATCAACATTTACCTATGTTTCTGTGGGAAGAGGCATACATGACTACAGTGTATGTTCAGAACAAAAGTCCTTGAGGAACATGACTCCCGAGGAGGCCTTCATTGGAGTGAAGCCCGAGATTGGACACTTCAGGATATTTGGGTTTTCAGTATACATTCATGTACCCAAGGATAAAATGACCAAGCTAGACCCTTCATGTAGAAAGGATACATTTGTGGGGTACAGTGCGTCTTCAAAGGAATACCAGATCTACATCCCTGGTCAGAGACAGATTGAGTGAGAGATAGAAAGAGATGGTACCTTATGAGAGAGCAAGATACCTCAAAGATATTCGTTCTATGCTGTAGCTATGAGCCACATCATTGATTCTAAACATTCCTGTTATGAGGAGGCAACTAGTCATCCAGTATAGAGAGATGCCATGATGGAGGAGTATCAGTCCATCATGAAGAATGATGTGTGGGATATTGTTCCAAGACATGAGGGGAAGTTTGTAGTGACTTCCAAATGGATCTACAAGATCAAACACATAGTTGATAGGAGCATCGATAGGCACAAAATGAGATTTGTTGCTAGAGGATTCTCTCAGGTGGAGGGAATAGATTATGAGGAGAGATTTTCTCCTGTTGCTTGATACACTTCTATCCATATGATTATTTTCCTTGCAACATCCATGGGTTGGAGAGTACATCAGATGGATGTAAAGACAACCTTTCTCAATGGAGAAATTGAGGAAGAAGTATACATCGAGCAACCATATGGTTTCGTGATACATGAGAAGGATTCTCATGTGTGCAGGTTGAAAAAGGCCTTGTATGGATGCAAGAAACCACCTTGAGCTTGGTATGCGAGGATCGATGGACACCTGATGATTTTTGGGATTCAGCAAAAGTGTTGTTGATCCTATCCTGTACTACAATATTGTTAATGGTGAGTCCCTGATTTTGGTCCTCTACGTTGATGATTTATTCCTCATTGACATAGAGAGCCTTATTGTTGAATGCAAGTATGCGTTGGCCTCTAAGTTTGAGATGAAGGACCTTGGTATGATGCACTACTTCTTGGGACTAGAGGTGTGGCAGACAACCGATGAGATCTTCCTGAGTAAGGGGAAGTACACAGTTGAGATATTGAAGAAGTTTGGGATGTTGAACTTGAAGCCCATGGCTACACCAATGGTGACAAATCCGAAGAAACTAAGTGTGTCTTCTTCCAATTATGACGAAATTGATCTGACTCTGTACATACCACTGATTAGATAATTGATGCATCTGTTTAACACCAGACTAAATATTTGTTATGAAGTGAGTGCACTTAGCTATTTTATGAGTTAGCCGAGATAGACACACTGGATTGCTGTGAAGCATGTGTTGAGATACCTGCGAGGCACAGTTGGAAATGGTATGAGATATACTTACAATATTGATATGATATGGCAAGAATATATTGACTCTGATTGGGCAGGGAGCATAGTGGACAGAAAGAGCACCTTTGGGTGTTGCTTCACTTTGGGATGTTCCATGGTTTTCTGGTGTAGTAGGAAATGAAATTTCATGGATTTGAGCACAACATTAGCATAGTACATTGCATTAAGTATGTCAGTCTATGAAGCGGCATGACTTCACAAGCTCCTTGCATATTTATCCGAAAATGTGCTGGATTCCACCATTATTCATTATGGTAACCAAAGTTGTGTGGAGATCTCAAATAATCTAGTGTTTCATTACAAATCGAACCACATTGAGATCAAGTACCATTACATCTGAGACATGGTGCATAGAAAGGAAGTACTGGTGTTGTACCTTCCTATAGATGAGCAGGTTACTGATATTCTTACCAAACCAGGATGAAGTTCAAGTACTTCCATGACAGACTTGGCATGACAAAGAATGCATCCCTCGCTGAGAGGGAGTGTTGATGTTTGCATCTTCCTGAGACATTCTCCAGTTCGTACTCCTCTGTGACTGAGTTGAGTTGATCTGTGATGACACTTATCCGAGAAGGGATAAGTACGCTTGGGATTATAGCCCAACGTCCCTTGTGGAGAGCACATGAGGACATGTCAAGGGAGTTGACCCTTGACATCACACATTATGGGAGTTGACCCTAGTGTTTCTAGAGGGTGTAGCCTCTAGAAGTACACATGGGGTGCCATGTGTGACAAACATTCTCTAGATCGTACTCCTTTGTGAATTGAGTTGAGTTGATCTATGGGGACACTTATTTGAGAATGGATAAGTGCATTTGAGCTTATAGCCCAACGTCCTATGTGGAGAGCACATGAATACATGTCAAGGGAGTTGACCATTGACATCACACACTATGGGGAGTTGACCCTAAGTGTTCCCAGAGGGAATAACCTCTAGAATTCCAAATGGGAGTGCCATCTATGACAAACTATGGTGGTTGTGTACCACTGGTGGAGACTGTGTCTCTGGACAATAGTTGTGTACTACTATGGAAAAATACCTACCTAGCTAAGAGGGAGTGTTGATGTTTCATCATCAGGAAGAACTTCTCATAGATTGGGCTGTAGACCAAGGGAGATAGGATACATTTATCATAAAGGCACACTTGTGGTAAATGGGCCCAAACGTAGTCCTTCCTTGATCATGACAAGGAATAATATGGACTCAAGGTGCTTGAAGTGTTTTTTTTTTCACGTGTCAATTAACATCAGGCTGACATTCACTCACAAGTGTGTACTTGTGGTGAAATATCCTGGTCTGGTCTTTGTCCTGGTCACGGTGATTTGACAAGGAATGATAAAGACTCAAGATGCTATATGCTATTACATGTGGACCCAGAGTGAGCCTAATCTTAGAGAGAGTCAATTGGCTCAAAAGGGAGAGCCGCATAAGGAGTTTCTCCTTGGTTCAAGTGGGAGAGAGACATCTCCCAAGACTGACAGACAAGTGTCATGAGTCTAGGTTGAAGTTTTTATACTTCAGAGACAAGCTTGGCATGATGCAGAATGTCTCCCTGGTTGAGAGGGAGTGTTGATGTTTGGACAACATCGGAAGACATTCTCTTAGAATAATAATTAATAATATGATTATTGATTATTAAATATCATATATAATAAAGTAAATGATAATAATAAATAGTTATTGATTATTCAAGGGATGCATCCTTTCATGGATGGTCACCATATGTTCCCTATATATGGAACACTCATCATTGTAATAATATCTCAATGATATCTCATATGTAGAAAAACAACACTTGGAATCCTCTTCTATCGAAGCTTCCACAATGGAAGCCTTCATGGTCTCCACCCTTATTCTCCTCTTGAACCTGATAAGCATGTGCATAATGCTTGTTCATCAACTAGGTGATTAACAGTTGTTCACATCATGCCTCATGGATTTTTATAATTCGAAAAATAAAGTGTGTGTCATCTTCTAGTACTTCTGAAATGTTGGGAAATGGGGAGGTACATGACCCCATTGTCTAAAAATTTCAAACCACTTGGTTTGTGGCCCTACTGGAAATGGATTTAGTGCACTAGTTGTTATATAACTTCTTAGCGCAGGACACTCATTCCTATGATGACCTTCTACAAACCACAAGGTACACCAGGTATTCTCACGCCCTACTTTCATTTTTTCCATGTCAGCTTGCAAATGCATGGTGAGGTTTGCAAGTTGGGATTTCACCTGTGGCGGTCATGCAGATGTCTCACCACCTCCCAACATAGACTTCAAGTGCATTGAAATCTCCACCGCTTTAGACTGAGTCATCACTTTTTTTGGGTGAGTGGGACCCAAATTTGAGGGAGGAGTCCAAATATAAACCATTCTTTGTGTTGGGCGTCCTATATCTTAAACGTGAGTTGTTAAGCCCTAATATTGGCTCATTACCCCTTAATTGGGGCTTATTATATTAGTAATGTTATTTTATTTATGTCGGCTTTAGTCCATTAGTTTTAATTATACCTCCTAGTCTCCTATATATATCAAGGAGACATTTTCATTTTGAATCAGCTTGTACTTGAACATTTAAGTGGGGTAAAAGGAGGTTGCCCCCTTGAAGAGGCTTATTATCTGAAATTATCTCTTTTTCAAGGCGTTGAGTACTTTTTCTGAGGTTTTTTAATGCTATATTGATATTTGGTTCTTAACATATGGTTTCAGAGCTCAAAGTCTTGGGGTTTCGCTGCTACATCTGAGACACCTTGGAATTTTCGCTATAACTTTTTTTCTACAATGTTTCAGAAGGAACGACTTGGAGGATATTTAGTAGACGGATCAAGTTACGTTGGGTTCAAAATTCAGCTCCTGAGGCCTTATAATTTCGGAGATACAACCTATACAAGATAGGGTTTTGGAATCATCCTGAACTGAGTCATTGCGGAATTTTCGCTATAAAACATTTTATGTAACATTTCAGACCCTGAACTCTGGAGGCCATTTACAGAAATTAGTAAGGTATCTATGGTAAAAATTTCATCTTCTGGGTCATCTTACATTTGTAGATACAACTTGTGTAAGATAGGGTATCTGACTAGTCCCATTGACTAGTATCAAGAAGGTGTTCTAGGTAAAACAATCATAACTTCTTCCTAGAGTATCCAAATTGAGTGGAACTAGTTGCATTGGATCATGGACAGTCTGTATTATTTTGGGTGTGAGTTTCAAAATTTAATATCAATTATTTTGTGCAGGGCACACTATACAAGTGAGATCTCCTGAAAAGGCCAAAAATCGACAAGTTGTGGGGAAGTTACCATAAATTCCACTTGGCACATCCAATTTTGATCAGACCTGTGGAATTGTAGAGAAGAAATATTAGAGAACTACATAAAATAAAGTTTCATACCTAGAAGGGCCGAAACTTGGGAGATACAACAGAAGAAATATTCTCTAGCAGAACCACCTCAAAATCAAGGTTGAAAAGTGATACTTGGCCAACATGCCACCCAAAAAGGGAATTTCTACACCAACTAAGCCTCCAGAAAATCCTACTTGGACTCTTGATGAAGGTGAAGAAATGTTTAGGGACATAAATGATTTACAAAAGAAGATAGTTACAAAAGATGAACTACAAGAGATGATGGAGGGTTTAAAAGGGGAGATCATGGAAGTATTGAAAAATTTCGTAATAGAGAAGACACATGAAAGTGAAAATGCATCCCATGAAATTAATAATGAGGACACAAGGAAGGTGAATCAAGAATGGAGAAACTCCAACTTTGGTTTGAAGACCAAGCACGTTCCTAAGATTGATATGAGGAATTTTGATGGCAAGGACCCAATCACATGGATACTTCAGATGGAGCAATTCTTTGATCTCCATAATGTGCCACATACACAAAAGGTACAAATTGCTTCTTT